>JACWBX010003948.1:44847-57142 GCA_014622435.1 Polypedilum pembai
ATACAGGCTTTAATTCACAGAATTTCTAATTAAAACTTGAATTATTTTGTTTTTGTTACAAAAATTATTTTCGAAAACGTGTTTTGAAAATTTCGAAAACACAATATTTTTTCGAAGAGGGGTGTGAAAACACATTTTAAATTGAAAATTTCAACGGCCAAAATTTCGAGTGAAACTACCAAGAATATTATAATAATAAATAGAATTTAATAATATAACAAAATAAATTTTACAATTTTAATATAAAAATATTTACCTGATAACCTTTTACTATCTCTCTCCAAATCTCTTTTAAATTTAAAAAAAATTTTCATTCACTGAGAGTAAATACAATCATTTCTCGATTTAACTTTGACTAATCAAGTAATATTTGTTGAAGTGCTTTAAAATGAAAAAGTTTTCTTCAATTTTAATTTCTTCAGCTTTACTCGTAAGTTTGAATATTTTCAAATGCGAAAATCAAATTTACAATAGTAATCGTACAACAATTCCTTTTAACACAAGTATTTGTGGAATCATGAGCGAATCTTATTCGTTAGTTCAAAATGGAAAATTTTCAAATTCAACTCATTTTCCATGGCTTGCAGCTGTTTTTATGAACAACGATGAAGAGTGGATTCACACGGGATCTGGAAGTTTGATTTCACAAAAACACATTATCATTCGAGCTCGTTCAGTTTCTACGCTAGATTCTTCAAATTTTTTAGTACCAGTAGAAGTTAGCAAACTTGAGATTTATTTAGGATCGACTCGATATATCCATTCACAAGATACTGGATCAGTAAAAATTGGAGTTGAAAAAATTGTGAATCATCCATTTGCAAAAAAAGTTTTAAAAACACTTTATGTCAATGCAATATCAATGATTTTCACTAATCATTATATAGAATTTACAGACAAAATAAGGCCAATTTGTCTTTGGCCATTTATGATGAATCATAAGAGTTTAGTAGGAAAATCAGCTTATGTGGCGAGTCATGGTTTTGGACCAAAACGTAAATCTGAACTTTTACTTCGAAAACATGCTCGTGTGACAATTCAAGAAAGCTGTGATGATTATTTTGAAGATGAATTGAAATTAAGTAATGAAACAAGTTTATTTTGTGTAAAAGGTGATAAAGATGGAAGTGCTTGCATTGGTGATAATCAATTATTTATCAAAATGAATGAAAATTGGTTTTTAAAAGGTTTTATTTCAAGTGTTTACAAATATGATAATGGCAATTGCAATACTGAAGCTCCAACTTTGTGTGAAGATATTCAACAAAATATAATTTTAATCAAGGTTTTGATGCTGTAAATAATAAAATGAATGAGAGCAAATGAAAGAGAGAGAGGGAGAGATTTTTTTGGTATTTCATTGAGTAAATTGAGATTATTTACTCTCTCGCACTGATAACGATACGTTTTATTTAATAACTCAAATTTTTATTCTCTACCATCAAAAAAACTTAGTAATATAATGAACAAGTGGAAGGGAAAGACTGCAATTGTTACAGGAGCGAGTTCAGGTATAGGAAAAGCTGTATCTTTTGAGTTGCTTAAATATGGAATGACCGTAATCAACCTTGATCGAAATGTTGATGAAGCGATTATCAAAGAATTTGAAAAAATTGCTAAACAAAGAGGAGATGGCGAGTACTTTGCCCGCAAATGTGAAATTACTGATATGAAAGTTCTCAAGGAAACTTTCCAATGGATTGAAGAGAATTTCTCGAATGTAAGAGTTCATGTAAACTGTGCTGGCGTTGCTCACAATCTAAGTGTACTAATTGAGCAAGAAGATGCAACTGAGAGAATAAACAACACAATTGAAGTAAATTTTACAGCAGCAGTGCATGTAACACGAGAAGCATTTCGGTTGATCAAAAAATCAGAAGATTATGGAATAATTATCAATGTTGCCTCACTTTTTGGACACATCATTCCATATCCTATCGTAGGAAATGTGTATGCAGCCACAAAATTCGCTATGAAAGCTTTTTCGGAAATTGTCAGGCAAGAGTTAGTTGCTAGTGGATGTGAAAAAATTCGAGTCTCAAATATTTCGCCTGGAACAATCAAAACAAATGTAAGAGTGACAGGAGGATGGGAAAATATGGAAGAATTTTATAAGCAACGACCATTCTTAGAGCCAAAAGAAATTGGTGATGCAATTGTATATTTGCTTAGCACTCCATATATTGTAAACGTCACTGAATTAACTATAAGACCAGTAGGAGAAAAATTTTAGAGTAAAGATAATGAAAGAAGGTTTTAAAATCTTATTTGAAGAATTTTTTAAATAATCAACAAATAAATACTACACAATCGTTTTTACATCATACAACGCTCTCTTCCTACTAATCTTCTACAATTAATCTCATTTTTTGTAGTTGTTTTTCTATAAAACTTTTTATTGATGACCTTTATGTATTTTTTAAGAGTTAAATAAAACTTTATTTCATTTAAAAAAGAATTTTAAAATATTGGATCTCTTACAAAATTCAAAAATAATGGCTTATCAGGTTGCATTACTGCTGCAGTCGAATTGACACCGATTTCAGCGGGCGTTGACACAGACGGTTCGAGGCGATATTCCTTTAATATTTTTACAAATGCAATTTTCATCTGTACATATGCAAAACGTTCACCAATGCATATTCTGTTACCTAAATAAAAAAAATTATAATATTTTTTATAATTATATTTTTCTCTCTCCTCTTAACTTACCAGCTCCAAACCCTGCAACATGTAAAACATGTAAAAAGTCAAAAGTCATTTTCATATCAAAACTCTTTTTTTATAAACTCACCAATAAAGGCACAAGCTGGCATGTTTTGCTTATTTTCAGGAGAAAATCGGTCAGGATCAAACTTTGTTGAATTGGGAAAAAGCTTTTCATCACGATGAAGTGGATAGGCTGGCATGTAGACTTGCATTTTGTAAGGAATTCTGAAATTTGAGTAAGGTTCAAGTGAATAACCGTTCGGGTCAGTACACTCTCGGTCAATCCAAGCTACTATCGGATAAAGTCTAAGTGCCTCAATGATGACTTGCTGAAGAAATGGTGTGTCAAATATAACGCCCTCATATGTAATTTCTCCATTATGCTTCGTTAGCATCTCTTTAATTTCATCGCGAACTCTCTTTTGAATTTCTGGATGTTTAACCAGCTCATACATAGCAAACGATTGTGTTGAACTTGATGTCTCGAAACCACCTTCATGACAAAGAAGATTTTTATTTTAAATAACAAAAAATTCTATCTCATCACTTACCGATAAAGAAGACACCAGCTTGTGCATACAAAACATCATCACTTATCGGTGTATCATCGTTATCCTTCAAATCCATCTTTTTCAATTCATTTAAGATGTCAATCAAGTCATGTCGAATTTCACCAGTCTTTGCCCTTTCAGTCATTACATGATTGATATTTGCTCTCATAAAGCCAGAAACTTCATCATCGAAACGTTTGTAACCAAGGTATTTAACGAGTTCTGGTCTTGTCGCTTGCAGGAATCTACCCAAGCCCTTGATAAAATTAAATGTATAAAGTCGTTTACCAATTTTACGAAAATCACTGTTAGGATTTTCCAAAGCTTTTGCTTCCAAGCCATAGGCGACTGATGCAATGACATCCGTACCGTAAGCTGCAACAAGCTCTCGAACATTTATCTCCACTTGATCATCAACCATTTTTACATCAATACTCTTAACCAAATCTGAACTCACTTTGTCCATGATGTAAAACATTTTTTTAAGCTTTCCTGAGGAAAAAAATGGTGTGAGTTTATCACGCAGTCTTTTCCATAATGGACTTTTTACAAAAATTAAATTGTATTTTCCCAAAGGATCAGCATCATCTGAATGAGAATAATTCTAGGATCATTCGATGATTTATATGGTGCAAGAAATAGTTTACTCACATGAAGCAGTAACACGATTCTGAAAGCTGTTGAAATCCTTTATCATAATTCTTTTAATTAGTTCGGGGTCTTTTATAACAAGTGCGGGTCGTTGAAAGATAAAGAAGCCAAAAAATGGTACATTTTCCACTTCAGGTCTTCGATATAGTCGCATGACATTCTCGAAGAATCCACATTTTCTCAAAAGTGAATCACTCAGTCCACCGAGAAAGATGTTTGTCTGTACGAACGGAATATTGTGGCGCTTAAAATAACTCTGCTGCCAATAAAGCCAAATTACAAATAAAATAATAATCAGAAGAAATATCAAGAGCACTCCCATGTCTATCGATCGTCAGATGGCGACTAAAATTGAGGTTGATCATTGTTTTCTCTCACTAACACGCTTGATTTATTTTTGATAACGAATTAAATTCTATGAGAGGAAGTCTCTCATTAATTGAATGTTTTGTGAGCACTTGAAAGTCATTTAGACTCAAATTAAATGTCGAAAATCTTTTAATTGATTATTAAAAGTGCTTAAAAACTAATTTATAACATATTGAAATTTATCCCAAAAACATGCACCATCAAACTTCAATAAAAATCAATTAGCGAATTGATGAATAAAAATTAATTGTGAATCAGTTCATATATTTCAAAAGTGTATGAATCCAGGTTAATGTGTGAAACGACAATGCGCTCGGAAAAATGATTATTTTTGAGAGATGATTATTTTTGGAACATTGCGACATCTGGTTGTCACGGACCTTTTTGAAATCGCCGCAAAAAGTTTGACTTATTTTTGGCAAGCTGAGAAGAAAAATGTCAAGTATGTGCTTTTGTATGACTAAAATTTATGAATTTTTGCTGACACTAAGCATTGAAATTCATATTTCTCACAACATGGAAATGGTCAAAGAGTATTTCACATGAAATGGTTCTAAAAAAGATTAATTAAATTAAAAAGTCATCTCATAAATAGGGTTCCGTGATGGCGGGACCGAGACGGGATTTTCCGGGAATTTCCCGTCCCAGTCCCGTCCCGAGTCCCGAATTTTCTCGGGACTCGTCCCGCCGGGACTGAGTATAGAAATATGATAGGAATCATTTTTCTACAATTGAAATTGATTGGATATAATATCATTCTTAACATTTGTTTCGGTTTTGTTGACAAGGAAAATTGATAACAAGTTTTATTTCATGAATTTAGCGCTAAATTGATGTTATTTTAGTTATTTCAATATCAAAATTTCTTTGAAATTCATATGGTAATTGATTTTTTCTTGTAAAAAAGCTTGCTGTATGTTATTTTATGAAGTATTTTCTAATATAAAATCATTTTGGTAAAAGTCGCCATTTTTAAGTTAAAGATTTTGAACGCTCATAATTTTTTGATTAAAACAGATAAATAGAATCTACTTGCGGTTTCTCAAAGTACTCAAAAAAAACTTAATTTACGCAAGATAATTTTCTTTAATAAAAATTTTTTTGAGAAAATCTCTTATGAAATTTTTTGTTTAACAACTCAAGCTTCGAATACAACTTCGGAGTATAATAAAAATATTAAAAGAACCTAAATTGTGCTTAAAAACTGTTCAACACGTAGCCAAATAGTTTTTTTGTAGTTTTAGAGAACAATTAGCTTGATTAAAATCCTAAAAAGTGTCAGTTTTTTAACCTAAATTCCTGAAATAATAGCTTCATATAAATCCAACGAATTTCAATTCAGAGCGAAAAAGCTTTCCAGCTTCAAATAATATTTAATAAAAAAATACTAAAATACTAGTATTTTGCTGCACATTTAGCCTAAATTTGAAATTTTTCATTCTACTTTTTTCGTATCCTAACTTTTTTCAATCTCAGTATGCGAGCATAAAAAAAAAATTTTTTTTTTGGAAATGTCCCTATCTTGAAAACGGCATAAAAATAAATATCATATCATTTTAAAGACGATCATTACCACCATCAATAATTTTCTTATAAGTCGAGACGGGACGGGAAATTTCCCGGGAAATCCCGACTTTTTTGGTCCCGTCCCGGGTCCCGAGTTTCGGTCGGGACCGGGAAAACACGAACGCCTACTCATAAAACTTCCAATCTTCAAAAATATATTCATTCTACATTTAAAAATTTTTTTTGCTAAAAATATGAAAATGAGAAGAAAATAAAATAACATTTTCATTTGAGAACAATAGAAAATACTTCGCTCAACATTTTCAATTGCAATTTTGTATTCATCAAAATTTGATTACTCTGTTTCATATCTCCTGATTTTCTCACGCTTACAAATTCAATTCAATTTAGCATTGGAAATTCAATTTGTATGGGTTCATTAAAGTTACTCCTTTTTTCCTCCTCTTTTCTCAACATCCCTACAGAAAGAAAAATTTACCTTTCTTCTCGCATATTAATATTAGTAGAAAGTACTTCCTTATCATCATAAATTTAAATGCTTTTTTGCTTAAAATTTTAAGATTTTTAAATGATTCTCAGATCATAGAAAATAAAGAGATTCTTGAATTTTAAAGTAATTAAAAGCTATTAAATAAACCAAAAATTAGTTTTTAAATAAAAACTGATTCTATTGAATTTCCACAATATTTTCTTTCATCATTTTTCTTTTGTTTATCTTCTTTTCAATCATTTCTTATTTTTAATTAAATCATGAGTAGTTTAAATAAAATTTAATGAGTGCGAAAACATCTATGAATAATTTAAGTACTTTTAAATTTTATTAAACTTTCATTATACAAATAAATTTTCACATATATCAAAAAATACGTTATCTCGTTAACTTTAAAATGTGACATAATTAAACGTTGATAAAAGAGCTCATTTGTCGACAAACGAACATTAAATCATCACTTGAAATTACGCATTGCATTTAATGATAACAAATCTCTGCAGAGGAAACAAATAATAATATTGCTTAAAATTTGAGACTGCAAAAAGGTTACGTAATTATCTATTACGATATTGTTCAGGTAACTGAAGGTAGCGGCAATAAAAGGAACAAAAAATAATGTTTTTAAGGATAATATATAATTCTTATAATTTCAGCAGAAAGATAAGATTTAAATAGTCCTTATCTATCTGGTATTATTGTATTAATGAAATCATCATTTATATAAGAATTTTTTTAAAGAGGAATTTTATGCCGTACATTGTGCAGCTGAAGATGAATTAAAATGAAAAAGAATGAATATACCCAAAAGTAAATTACAATCATACGTTTACTTGTCGGTTAGATCAATTTGTTACTGATTTTTTAACAGTTTTGGATTCCTTAACATTCAAGTTAAGCTAAATATATGACTACTTTTATTTTATTGAAATATTTTATTGCAAACATTTCAAAATTCTTTTTTAACAACTAATGTTTTTAACGTTTCATTCTCGTATAGTTTTTATAACATATCATGACATAACAAGGTCATTTCATTCATTACTACCCTTACGAACATACTACAATGGTATACCTTTTATACCACAAAAAAACTAGCTAAAAAAGTACAATCAACAGCAAAAAAAGAAAAGGTGAGGTTGAAAATGCTCCAGTATTGTAGTATAGCAACTTTAATTCAAAACTTTACTTAAAGCTTCATTCATTCATTTGCTTCAAGTGGAAAAATTGTTGTTAATATAATTACACTCGCACCTTTACACAAAACAAAAAATAAGCTTTCTCTTAAAGTAAGTATTTAAAGTCATGAAAGGGAAGAAAATTTTCATTTCTAATTTAATAGCAATGTTATGGGCAAAAAACATCACGAGACTAAGTTTATATAAGTAGTTTCAACACCGGGAATAAAGAAGGAATAAAAAATTTTCCTCTTCGTGTTCTCAATGGTTTACTGTAAAATGGTATTAAAATTTGTTAGAAACATCCGATGAAGATAGAGATATTTCTCAGCGCATTTTATGAGTAGAAAGTAAGCGTCAATTTTAATTATTTTAAATGAACTTCAAATCTGTTGGAATTCAACAATAACTGTCATTTTATATTTGAATTTCTCTGTATTAAGTTCCGTTTTTACATTGTTTAGTTTAGTTCAAGGGGAAAATATCTCTGACGAAAAACGAAAGAATAACGAAAATAACGAAAAAAACGAAAATGACGAAAATAACGAAAAGTGACGAAAGAAAAATTTCGTTCAGATTTTCTCAACAATTCTAGCCTCTTGGCTCTTATGATGTATTTAGAACACTTCTTTAGTGATATATTAATGTATTCCTAGAGTATAAGAGCCGAGAAACTTGTTTAAATTCGATTTTTTGAAAGAATTTTTTACAAGACTTTTGTTTACAAACAATGAAGAAAAATTGCGAAAAATGACCAAAAAATTTGTTCAAATTTTCTCTGCAATTTCAACATTTTGGCTCTTCTAATATATTCAGAAAGATTCTTTAGTGTTGTATTAATGTAATCTAAGTGGTATAAGGGCTGGGAAACTCGCTTAAATTCAATTTTCTTTACAAAATGTTTGTTTTAAAAAAGTGACGAAAACGACGAAAATGACGAAAAATAACGAAAATGACGAAAATAACGAAAAATGACGAAAAAATAGCGAAATTCTAAAATCTTTCGTCAGAGTTATTTTCCCCTTGGTTTAGTTAAAACTTTTACTGTAAATAAATCGAATTAAACATTTTATTTATTTCTGACAAGAAATATCTGCGTATTATTCATAAAAGTTAACAAAATCATTTAAATAAAATTTAAAAATATTTAGATAACTAACTAATTACACAAAAATTCTGAAAGTTCTAAAGCCTAAAATTAGTTTAAAAATTAAATTTTTATCAGATGTTCGAGAAAAATAAAAAAAATGATATTTTTACTAAAAGAGCTACAGTTCTAAAACAACAGCACGAAGCTATGCAGTCCTTTTAGATTTTTATTCTATGAGCTTGTCGCATTCTTTTAAGTTATTAAGATTATTTTTAGGACTCATAGTAAAAGAGAAAATCGCAATATCCAAAGTATCAAAAAAATATCAAAGAGTTCTCAGGCCTTGATCTTTCCGAAACTTCAAGCCGTTCACGAGTTATTCCAAAATTTTGGGTAAAATTCGAAGAAAAACAATTTTTTTACCACAAAAACTTTTTTACCCTAATTTTTTTTTCTAAAACGTGTTTCAAATACAATTGCTGTGCAGTGCATTCTCGTGACAATTTTACACAAAATTTTTCATGAATTTTACAAAGAAGTCTTTTGAAATTATTTTGAGATCAATTTCGTTAAGTCTACATTAGATTAAATTTTGCAACAAAACACTGATCTGCAATAGAAAAATGCGCTATTAACATATCACTGATAATTATTATTACTAATTTTTGAATATATGAAGCATGCTGGTATGTTTGTGTGGATTTAAGTTTTTAAGTTCTAGGAATTATTAAATAATTTTGAAATTTTATCTCGAAACCCCATTTTTTCTTTTTTAGGATTTTCAATAATCTCATGCAGTTCTGATAGACATACAATTGAAAAAGTAATTATGTCTCACTTTGAAGTCGTTATAAGCTTGAAACTGCCATTCCTTGATTTATTCATACAATAATTAAACACAGGCATAAAAAAATTACTCAATAACTTTTTTCCATGCAAAAACATATTTCTGGTAGATCACGAAATTACGATAAGAAAATATGTGGGCACCTATGTTTCTTAGTCTTTATTTATTATTATATCGTAAAACGTAAGCGAGGGTTTAAATCGTACTAATATTGATCGACCATTCACAATAGACGTAATTGAAGAAAATTACTAGACGGTCAGAGGAGAGTGAAAAAAGTTGACAAATTAGGAAATCCATACACACGTTGCTTTGTGATTCTTCAACGTCAATGTTACTGCTGCTGCTACTTCTATTACGTTCACTTATTCATTCTCAAGTAAAATAATTTTCCTTCCTTCGTTCGAAATTTACTTTGCTCTCATTGCTCTCTCTCTCTCTTTCTCACTCGCCTGCACGATGGCAAAAAATATTCTCGTCGTGCATGCACTCAAATCTGACTTCGGCACAATGCTAAATACGAGTGCTAGAATACGAACGAAGCATATTCTCTCTCTCTCATGCTCTTTCAGGAACAGTTCTCACAGGAGAAATTTTTTGTTATTCTTTCGTGGGCATATAAAAGCAATAACATGAATTTGTTTTGCCACAGTTTTGCGAATATCGCTTGTGCGGAAAGCTTCTTAACAAGAATCAAAAATAAGTCAAATTTTTGTGTCTCAAAATTCGAATTTTGAATTTCATTTGAAAGTTGTTGTGTTATAAAAGGTAATATGATTTAATTTTTTTTGTGTATAGTGTGAATTTTAATGAAAATAAGTGGATTAAAAATCATAGAAAAAGATTGCTGTTAAGTGCAGTAGAAAGAAAGTGGATGAGAAAAAAATTAACAAAAGTGTTTTTATTGCTCTAACTATCGTATTGTTCATTGAATGACAAGAGATGCTGAAAATATTATTTTTCGAGAAAAATCTTCTTAAATAAATAAATGAAAAAAGGATTAAATACAAAGCACAGTAGTCATCATTATTCTCAGTTTGGTGTGTCTTAAATAAAAAAAACTCTAGTAAAAACTCTTCTATTCGTAATCAGCTTAATTTAAAAAGCTGTCAAGTGGGAGAAAAATTTAATGTTTTAATCATGAAGAACTTTAATTGGTATTATTTTCTCTGATTTTATGAATTTTTACAGACTTTTTTAAGACGGAATGAGAAAAATTGAATGAATATTTAAAGAATGGTTATGATAATAGAAGATATATTATTAGAAAATATTCTAAAATTTCAATTTCAATTTATTAAAAAATCAATGAATTGTGCAAATTTGCTAATACAATATTCATTTATGATTTATTTTATTTTTGCCTCAGTGTCCATTTCCTCGAATTAAAATTTAATTAAGTTCAGAAATATGTTTCTAAAAGACATAGCAATAAAGATTATGATTTTTTTAGCAAAGATAAACTTTCGCACCTCAATTATTCTTTAAATATGTGTTTTATCTTAGATACGGTAATTATCTCATTGTTTTCAAAGCGCTTATCAATCTCCGCATTTTTGTGCATTAAAAATATCTTTAAAAATCTTTTCTTCTTATTTCATCCGCAATAATGATAACAATGCAGCAAAAGAAAGCAAAAAAAGAAAATAAAAATATTGTATGTGCAGTAATAAAGATTAGGCAACAGAAGGAAAAAGAAAATTTTCGTTTCATGAATAAAAAACACAATAGTCGTGTAGAAAAGATTTTTTTCATGTTGTTTCATGTGTTGACTGCTTGAGAGAGTCTCGGCTGTCATTTTTGTTCATTTCGCGAGATTTTTACCTCGACTGCGTTATTGTTGTACATGTTGTTATTATGACTTTACCCTCGAGTTGCTTTCTTGACACTTTTATTAAAGTTTCTTCTTTTTTTCTTGCTCTAAATGAAATGTAAACATCAAAAAAGTTTCTTGTATTAATTTTCCAAGGCAAATCATGCCAATTTGACTTTCACCATATGAATGTCTTCTATTTCATGTTGATAAAGTTCCGTGAAATAAATTTACTTTTTTTGCACATGAATGAGATGTCGTGAACAAGCGAGAAAGGGGAAAATTCATTTTTTTTATTTTATTTTATTCTTTGCTGTGAGCACACATGAATAAATTATTAACTTTTCTTCCTACATCCCTTATCTCTTTGTATATAAAATGAAAATAAGGCAAGAGTAGAGAATATTCGAAATTATTGCATGTGGTTTCTACAGATTTATCTCTGTTTTACAATACTGAAATGTGTGTATGCAGCAAGAATATATGTTGAGATCAAGGCAAATAAAGATTTGTTGTGAAGTTGTAAGTTAAAATGTCTTCTTGTTTTTGACCTCTGTGAAATTAGCTGAATTTTTGCGAACCAATCTTTCAGCTGTAACCAATTTCGTAGCCTTACGTATTTCGGCCGAGAATTACGTAAGCTTTTTTAGCCGAAATCTAAGCAATAATTAAATTCCAAATTTTTAGAAAAAGAAGAGTCTTAATAATTCATCTTAAAGCTAACAAAATTTAAAGCTTAATTTCTACAATTTAACTGAAAACCTAATTTTCTTAATAGACTTCGCTGAAAAGTATTTTCAATGGTATAAAGTTAGAAAGTTCTGCAAAAACACAACATAAGACGACAAAGCGTTTGCGAGCGCTTACGACCGTTTGTAAGTTTCGGCCGAAACTCGGCTAACGTCACAGAAGTTTGATCTTGTATGAATGAATGTAAATAAATAATTTTATCATCAATGGGACTCATTCGAAAGGCCTAAAAATGATTTTCTTTATTTTATTCGCAGGCATTATATACATGAGAATTCTGATATTATTTTTGGAAAATTCATTTCTAAAATTTTCTGAGT
>JACWBX010003949.1:2391-14960 GCA_014622435.1 Polypedilum pembai
AGAATGAAAATATTTTATACACCACTTAGAATAAAACAGTAAAGTTAAAGTATTAGCAAAAGCTAAATTTATTTTTTTGTTTTAAAACATGTAAAAATAATAATGCCATAAATTATTTTAGTTAATAATAAGCTTAATTTTTCAGCGGTGCGAACTCTACTTAAATAATCAAAAATTTCCAAAATTATTAAAAGACCATTGAGTCTGAACAAAACTCAAAGAATTCTCAGGATTTGAGTAATCAAAACTTTTCTTTGATTTTCTTAATTTTTAAACTATATAAAATTCTTTATAAAGATTTTTTTTATTAAAGAATTTATTTAAGTGTCGAAAACATAAAGTTATAAATTTTTAGAGTAATTTTGTTATAGAAATTCCATACAAATCATGAAAACTCGTCTAAAATGTAAGCTAACATATAAACTTATTTCATTTTGTGATATGTTAACATAAAAAAAACAAATATATTCCTGTCTAAATTATTTTAAATTTCTTTTTTATTAAAAATTCAACTTCATACAAAGTAAGCTCATCATTGTTAATAAAAGCTGATTATTATTGTTCATTGTTTTCCTTCATTTCATTCAACTTTTAAAAAAACATGAAAAAAAATTTCATCCTAGAATGTGCATACAGCACAATAACAACCATAACTTGAGTTCAGCATCAACACCCTGAAGGCGAGTAATTAAATAATTAAAAAATTCTTATTTATTTTCAATGTACAAACGCGAAACTGTGGAGAAAACGAGATGGATGGATGAAAAGCAGAAAGAGAGAGAGCATTTATTGCTTGAGAGAATATAATTGGAGTTCATTTGATTATTATATTGGATTGATGATCGGTCAGCAATTTGAACTTTATGAACAATCAATGCAGAGAAAAAGATTTTACCAGAGTTGGCCATGAAATTTTTAGCTCACTTCTTAAACCCTGCATAAATATAATTTTTCATAATTTTGCGCTTTTATAAAAAAAATTAATTCCTCGAATGCAGTTTGAGAGTCAACCACTTTTGCTTTATCTTTTTTATTCTCATTTCCACTTTAATATTCAATACTGTACACATCACATTAATTTTAATTTCTTCTTCTTCTTCTTTTTCTCTCTCTTTTACAACAGCCAAAGAAAAAAAATTAAAATTATGAGAATTTTTTTTCGTACCAATTTTTGTAGCCGCAAACGATAATTGCAAGATTATTGGAATTTTTTTGCGCAACTCTCTTGCTTTTGATTCTTTAGTGCAAGAGAAAGAAATTAGTGTGTGCGAGCATGTGAATTGCAATGATGCTGTATTTGTGGATCGAACGATGGATGATATGAGAAATTAATCTTAATTTTTAATCAAAAGAAAGAACAGAAAATGAAGAAGAATGATTGAATGATGGCTGAGTTTATGGTGAAATTTCGATGGTTAAAAATTTTAGTATTGAAATTTTTACTTTGAATTTTTTGTCATGAAGAATTTGTTTAGTCTTTCTTTTACTACGAAAAATTTTTTGTGTTCTTTAAAGTCTGTCTTGATACCTTTAGTTATAAGCTATCAAAAATATCAAAATTCAATCATTTCCAAACTTCTTAAATGCAGTGTTCTAACCACTTTGTTAAATTATTTGACTAGAAATCAGAAACTTTTCTTGAAACTTACATTCATAGATTGTTCTAAACAAACAAAATTTTCTTTGATTAATATAAAAAAATTTAAAAATTTTCCATCATTATTTTTCTCACATTATGTAAATCATAAAACATTTCCTAAAATCAAATTTCACTCGTTCACACTCCCAAAGCAATTGACTTTTTAATGACATACCCTAAATAAACTTTCAATAATTACTCAATTACCGTTAATATCTGACATTAATTTAGACTTCAAAATAATAACAATATTCCAATAACTGACATACAAACTATTGCCCAAGCATATAACAATTACTTCAACTTCGATCAAATCTCGCTCACACACATCCATTGACATCTCTCGAAAGAGCTTGTAATTGCTATTATTGAATTAATGATCATTTCATCAGACTCCGAGTGATTTGAAAGTTTTCAACGAGTGAGGAAAAAAATTTCAATTGGCGTCTGAAGAAGAAGAAGAAAAAATTTTCTTGTATTTATCGACACTGTTAATTAACACATTCCAAAAGGCACTTCCACATACTTTACTTTAAACTCGCACTACGTATATGCTTTTTTGTGTACTTTTCAATTATAGTTCAACTAAATCTACATAGAGTTAGAGCATGTTTGAGTTATTATTATTATTTATTTGTTTGTTTGAGATTAAGGGGGATAACAATTTATTTCAGATTATTATCTAAAGTCTCTTTTCAAAAAAAGATTCGAAAATATTTTGAGAAAATTCAAAAAAGATAGAAACAGAAACTTAAAGGAAATTTCAAAACTCTTAGTTTTAATTAAACTTTCTTATGTATTTCGATTGTTCATGAAAAATTCTAGTGCATGGTTTACGTTTAGGTAAATTTTTAAGAGCTAGTTAAAAATTAAAAATCTAAATTCAAGTTCATGGTTATTTTATAAGATCAAGTTCAAAATAAAAATTTTAAATTAAATTTAAGATCATTTTAAGGTCCAGTTCAAGATCAAAAGTTAAGAAAAGAGCTTTGAAGATCAAGTTTAAGTTAAAATACAAATTTTTAGAAATCGTTAAATTTTCGGTATGTGCTCTAAAAGCAAAAGGCAAAAAAAAGTTTATAATTCTTTTGTTGATGCTTTCTTCCCCCTATTAAAAAATGATAATTTTTTTATTATTTATTGGGATTTGTAATTATTTCTCTCTCTTTTTCCCAATTCTCTTCTCTTAAACTTTTTCGTCTCGCTTATTACACGATGAACGAAAAATTTGAGTATGAGTGAGATTTTTTTTTGTTGAGCCAAAGAGTTGAGCGACTGCAAAAAAGAAGAAGTTCGTGAGATGGTAGTTTAACGGGGCTATAAAGAACATTTTTCTTCTTATTATGTGCTGTTTGATCGCTATGTGTGCTATGTACACTCTGATCACCTTCTTCTTATTATTTTTGAGCTGCTTAAAATCGCATCTCATTGATTGCTACACTTTTGAAGAATGATAATAAGAAGATAAAGAAAAAAAAATTAATTTTTGATGATTTTAATAATAGAAAGTTCTTTTGATTAAGAGATTTTAAAAGTACAATAATTAAGCAATAATAATAAAATTTGAAGAAAACTTTTTGTCAATATATAAATAAAAATAATTAAAATATTTCTGAAAACTTTTCGGTAAAATTTGAAAACTTTTTAAGTATTTTTTAACCAAAACCTAAGAACTCTTTGATTTCTGTTGAAAAACCAAATAAAGATCAAAAATTCAAACCGAGAGAAAAAGAATCAATTTTTCATAGGATCAAATAGTTCTCAGTCCTTGTTTTTAATAATTTCAAACAGGATTCAAAAACATTTCATCTTTTAGACTTGATTTATTAAATTCAATTAATTTTTATTATTTATTGTTTCATTTTTAAACGAAAAAAATTAGTTAAATCAGTTTCAAAAGAAAGCAGTCGATTACAAAGTTTTTTACTTCACATTAAAACTAAAAGAAATTATCTGCGATTTTAAATTTGAAATTTTTTTTTCAACTTTTTAAACTCTAACTTTTACAAATTATTTTTAAATTTTTCTAGATTAAATAATATAAAATCGTCGAAAACAGAAAAGTATTAAATGTTTTACTTCAAAGTTAAAATAAACTTAACATCATTTACACAACACGCTGCTGCACGCTTTTTTCTTATTCTCTCAGCTTGTGTATTAAAAGTGATGATGATTATTACGTTCAATTACAAGAGCGAGCAAGATTGCACGTAACTTTACGGAATTATTGGAATGCAGTGAATGCGTGTGAGATATTGAGCGAGATTGAGAAAAAGACCTTGATTGGATAATTTCTTTAATTAGAATTGATTTTTGTTGTTTGAAGATGGAATTGAGATTAAAAGAAAAATGATGAGAAAAATTGTAAATAAGAAAAAATTTATTGACAATTTTTTAAGTGAAAATATTGGAACTTTCTAATGATTTTTAAAAAAGAATAGAAAAATTTCTTAAAATTTTAAAATCAAATTCAAGTTTTTTATTCAAAATTTTTCTTAATCTTCTACTCAGGTTAAGAAACAAATTTTAAAACATTCATAAGCAGCTTAAAAACATCAAATCTTCAAAAAAATCTCAAAACTAAAATCTAAAAATAGCAACAACAAAAGACACTTCCGTCGATTACTTTCTTTTAGAAAAAATCGAAAACTGCACCATGCGTCGCACAAACACACACGCACGTATTCTTTATATACAACTTTCTTTTTTTTACTGTGTGTATTATTATTATCGTCATTCATCCACCTTATATTATATTGACCACCTGTTAGCCACAAAAAAAGCACCCTAAACTCCGTCACACATCGACAATATTGCTCTTTACTGCCTTTTTATACACAAAAAATAACATTTTTTTTTTCTCTTTTCTAGGTTACTCTCGCTCTATTTTTCTCGGTCGTCCCTTCTTCTTCTATCCACACTGACGTTATGGACAGTATTTTTTTTTGCTGGCTGTCGCTCTTTTTTTGCTTTTCACATTCCACAGTGTGTCAGAGTGTGAGGGTAAATTTTGAAAAGCGGTGTGTGCATGAATGAATGACTCACATTTGAGAACAAAAAAAATCCCTTTTTCACGGTCACTTTCTGCATGGTCAGGTTTTTAGTGTTAGTGTAATTTCTTTTTTGCTTTGCGTAGATAAAAAATGATTTTAAAAATTTATTTTTAGCTCATCAGAAAATCAGCTAGATCAAGAAAAGTCACGAATTTCAATTTCAAATATTTTGCAACATAAAGACTTCCAAAGAAAAAAAAATTTTCTTCTCTCGAAAAAAAAAATTGATCCGTGCAAAATCATCCCTACGCTTGGGAGCTCCAAATTCAAATTATAATAATGTATCGCATTATGTTCCGCACTCACATTTCTGCACACGCTTTCATATGTGAAAGAGAAAAAATTCTGGGGGAGAAAAAAAGTAGCAAAGATGGTCGAAATGTTTTTTTTTCCTGGGTTTAATTTGTATATTTTTTTTTGCTTCCACGTGTCTGTATATTAATAGCAACATTGGGCAAATCAAAGGAATTTTCGTTTCTGCTTCGAAAATTTTAAGAAAAAATAAACAAAATTTGAATGGAAATGAATTTTTTTTCGTTCATGATTTTGTGATGTCTGATTTGAAGAAAATAGTAGATCAAAAACTCGTTAGAGAATTTTTATAGGAAAAATCTATAAAAATTTTCATGAATATTCTTGAAGATAATAATTCTAGAAACTTTTTTTAATTACACAAATTTAATAAAGTAAATTGAGAAATTAAAATTTTTAAACTTTTGAGTTATTATTAGTTATTTTATGAAAAACATTAAGAAACTAAAAAATTTATTTAGTTTTTATCATTTCAAAAATTTGTGTTTTTTTATAACTATTTTGAAAAGTTAAGAAATTTATTTAGTTTTTGTCATTATAAAATTCTTAGAATTGTAAATTTCTCTTTTAAAATTTGAAATTTCGTGTGCAAAAGTTTAAGAAAATTTCATAAAAGTTTGAGTTTCACAATTCTTTTCAAGAAAAACTACAATTTTTCTACAACTCTACAAAACTTTAAATTGTCTACTAAATTCATATAAATATAAAAATTTCGTGAAAAATTTTACTTTACTGTAAAAACTAACAAATCAAATTATTAAAACAAAAGTTTCGAAAAGAAGAAAATTTTAAAAATCTACAAAAACCCTTTAATGATTTCTATATCAATTTTTTTCAATCTGATAACACAAAAAAAAGACAATACTTTTTCTTCCACACATTCATGAAACTTTTTTTGCTTCTCCAGCCACTGCCGCCATCTCCACCTTTGGAAATTTCCTTTCTTTTCCATTCTTTTTTTTTTCTTCATTTCTGCATACATTAAAAAATATTTTTCTTCTACTGCCAGCATAGCTCTCATATATGTGTGCACAGAGAAGAAGAAAAAGAGGAGAGCAAAATGAGATTTTCATGTGAGGCAAATAGTGAGTATGAGGCATCCAATTCCCAGTCATCGCAAGCTTCGATAACGAGAGAGAGATACGAAGTCGCTATTTTGCATACATAAATTTATTTACGTCCAAACATGTCGCTGTATATGTATTGCAAACTCACTCCATATAAAAACTCATCCAAACCACCCACTCAACACACTCTTTTTTCTCTCTTTCATAAATTCACGTTAGATTATTTTTCCTCGCTTTCTTTCTCTTCTCTTCTTTCCAATTTCTTATTACCATACACTTCAATATATCTTTACCCTCCCATCTCGAAGCGAGCAAGCAAGCAAGCAAGTGAGTGAGCTCTTTCCTTTACTTACCCCCTTTCTTTTTCTTTCTTTTTTCTCTCTCTCTCTCTTTGCCTTCTTATTTCGCATTATACACACATATATCGTTTGCGACAGAGTTGCAAAACAAAATTTTTTTAAAAACTTGTTAAAATTTTTCAAATATTTACAAAACTATTTTTAAACATGAAAAATATTTCATTTTAAAGCATATGATATTTTATGTATCTGTTCTACTTTGAAGAATATTGTATCACATAGTGTTTTAGTAACAATTTCAACAGACAAATTAACCAAATATAAACTTGTATATTAAACTTTTCTTTTTTCAAAAAGTAAAGTTTCGCAATGTTTTATAATCAACTAAAATTTTATGATTGATGTTTAATTTTAACTGACGACTAAATCTTACTAAAATTAAGTATTTAGTGATTATAATACAAAACGATTTAAGATTCTGAAAATAAATTGATCGAAATATCAAAAATCTTTGAAGATTTTACATTAAAAACTTATTTTCTCATTACTTCTTTGTTTAGTTTATCAAATATTCATTTTTGGACTATTTGATTTAATTTAAAGAAAAAAAAATAATAATAATTTTGACTGCTCATTCTTTATCAGAACGCTTAAATAAATCAAAAACAAAAAAAAAAATATTCAAAGAGTAAGTTTAGAGATTAGAGTTTCTGGTTGTTTCAAATTTTGTATGAGAAAACGGGACGTTCTATTCAGGTTTTTTATATAAAAAACCGAACCGCCAGAATTTCTAATAGAGATGTAGAAGTTAAATAATGTTAACGGCCTTGGTTGGAAACTTTATAAAAAAAAACAACCTAAGGTGCATAGAAAAATGTTCTTTCCAATAGTTATTCAAATTAAAATCATTATTATTTCCTTTACATATAAAGAAATCCTTTATTTCGAACACCATAATTTTTGAAAAAAGTTTAAAATCCTTATTTCTTTCAACATAAAATAAAATATTTATAAACCTTCTAAAATTTTAAGTACTCATATCAAATCAACATTTTTACAACTCTGAATCACAACATCTTCAACTCAAACCATCATCTCATTTTCTACCCATCATCAATCGCCGTGTCTTATGTGTGTGCCTCGCAGCAGCAACCCTTATATATGAAAATAAGAAAAAAAAATTTGCGAATTCGGAAAAAAAATCAATAAAAATATTTTTTCTCTTTCGCCATCGTTGAATGTAAAGAATTATAATGAAGAATGTGTGGGGTTGCATGTGGAACCTAACGGCTACAAATTATTATTCATATATGGAAAGCAGCTTCAATAACGGCATTTTTTGTTTTTAAGAAAATTTTTCAGTAGCATCAAACGACGGCCAACTTTCACCCTCGCGTAATTTTTTATCTCCTCACTCTTACGCTTCGATAATTCATCGAACACAGATAGAAAAAAAAATACTTATTTGCATTTCAATTGAATTACGATGGGCATAAATGATTCATTTGAAATTTGATGAAGATGCGAGTGAGTCGTCGTTGTTGTTAAGGCAAGAGGATTTTTATTTCTTTGTATCTCTTCACTAATTGCAATTAAAAATGAAAATGAGAAGCGGGAGAAATTTTTTTTTATTGAAATTGATCTGAATTTGTCTATCGAAGTGTGATTTTGAGATTTAAAAAAATTATGTTAGGTTGCATTGTGAAATGACAAGAACTTAGCTTTTATTAACATTAACGAATACGGAAAACATAAAATTGTATGAATTTTAGAATTTTTAACACAATTTTTCAGTTTTTTGCTCTTGTTCAAACATAAGATTGGTTTTTAAAAGCCAGAAAATATAATGAAAATCTTTTCAAATGTTACTAAATTTGATAATTTTTTTTCCTTTTTTATAATGCAAATCTTATACAAAGAAAATTTTTTTATAATTTGATATTAGTCTCAAACAGAGTTGTAAAAGTAAAATTTATTTAGTAGCATTGGACCATATGGTAAGACGACTAAATTCAGTCAACTTACGTACAAATTTTCAGTCGACTTCGGGCTCTATTTTCTACAGTATTTTTTTCTAATAGTAGCCAATAACTACAGTAAATTTTGGCTACTGAGTACAGACCAGTAGTTTGAAAATTCTGGTCTCAAATCATATTGTCTGTCTTTCCATTACTTGATATTTGAACGAAACTTTAAACAAGGTTGATAAATAAGACAAACATAAACTTTGAGATGTCTAATTCGAACAGGACTCGAAACTACGTCTTCTGATTGCTAGTCAAGAGGTTAGAACTTTTAATAAGCAAAACAAAGTAGTCATTGAAAAATTATTTTTTGCATGGAAAACATCAAAAAATTTTTGCAATTTTGATATTTTTTTGAAAGAGTTCGCACCCCTTGAGTCAAATACTTTTACTACTATAATTTCGATGGACATATGAAAACTTGGTAATTTGCAAACTCAAACTTCTTATTTGCTCAACTTATCGTTGCTCACAAGAACTGTTTTGTAAATCAACAAAGACATGTAAAAAAGTCAGATTTTTTATATTCTTTTACTATGATGAAAAGAACATCACGAAGAAAACTCATTCATCTTCAATGTTTCATTTTTTAATTTAAATTTTATTACAAACTTCTTCTCTCTATAAAAACCATCACTGTCCTTTACTTTTGATGGCTTATGCGTGCATCGTAGCGTTAAAAACTTTCTCATTAACATTGAGATTATCCAATTTCTGCTCTCTTGCTCAAATGAGAAATTTTTAGTACTTAAAAGTGTCTCAAATAGTCGCAACAGAGGGATAAAAGCATAAAGATTGAATGATGGGTTCATTAACCGTGTCTTTGAGCATCTTTTGCCATGATTTTATGGTAGAGAGTTTGTAATGGTCAGGGGTAAAAAATTCATGATTTTTAAGCCAGTTTTAGATCGTCTCACCCTCAAAACTCATTTGCATGCGTTAAATGGAGCACCAAAAGCCATCTGAGGATTATATCTCAGCTTCTAATGCACAACACCCTCACTAAGCACGCAAAAGTAATTTACAAATGTAATTAATTAAAATTACCGCCTCTATAGTGCCCACAATATGGGATTAATTACATGAAACAAATGCGAAAGCAGCATCTGAAACAAAAAAAATTGTAATAAAAATTTCCCTTAATTAACATCCACTTGAGGACTTTTTTTATACGTTTGCAACAATTTTTTTTTGCTTCTTTGTTTGTTTTAATAATAAATGAGGAGGGTGATTTTTTTAATAAGAAAAATTAAAGGAAGGAAAAAAAGTGAGAAATTTGTGGCAAAATCTGAAGAGATGCTTTAAATACAGTGAGATAAGTGTGTTTATAGATTTATGATTCCCTTGGTAAATGAAAATTTAGATTTTAAGAGCAAAAAAATTATAATCTTTAATTTTGAAATTTTCAAATAAGAACATTCAATAATTGGTTTTTTGGCGTCTAAAATTTCTTTATTCAACTTCTTTTAAATTTTAGAATTTTTCTTTAAATATAAGATTTTTCAATCTCATAAAAAAAAAGTTAAGATATTTTCACAGAAATACATCGTAAAAATATGATTCAATACTAAAATGCATCCCAAGATATCAGCGGGTCTATAAGCATAATTAATATACAAATTAGAAACACTCAACATACAGATAGTTGATAGAAATTTCCTAAAATTCTTGAAAACTTGACAAATACTTTATGTAGAATTTTAATAAAAATTTTTATTGAACTTCTAATATGAAGAATCGAAGAAAATTTAAAGACAGTAAGAAAAAAAAGAAATAAAAATCAAAATTTCTTTAAAATATAATGTGAATGCTTTTTATTTGAAATTTTAAAAGTTTACAAGTATCCTAAAAACATCAGTTTAGCAGAAAAAATTCAATTCATTTAAATTCCTCTACTTTAAATATTGATGATTTTTCCATCTCCTCGAATCACATTAAATTATGAAAATAAATCTTTCATGCTAACAAATAAAACAAAAGATATTCCAAAAACGATCAGAAATTTTGCAACTCCTTGCCAACCATCAAGATACGATTCCGCTTTCTCATATTTGATTCTTGGAAAGTATTTAGTCGTGCACGAAGAACACCGAAATTGATTGACATTTTGGTAATACTGAGACAAAAGCACTGGATAAGGATAAAAATTTTTATGGCATTGAACACAATGATGCATGTCTAAAATTTAAGAAAATAAATTAAAACGTTTTGAGTTTTTAATGAATATGAATTAATTTACCTCCATCGTTATAACAACGTGGTAAAACTTTACCGCAATCGCAAGAATATTTTTTAAATTTCATTTTTAAAGTAGAACGTTTTGTCTGTTTGTTAAGTTTCGAAGACTTTGAATATTTTTTAAAATTAATGTTTACTGTGATCAAAATGTTTTATAAAAATTTCACACTTAACAAGAAAAAGAAAATTTGATAAGTAAAACAAAGTAATAGAAAAATTTGATTTAATTTTACAAAATCACATACACTGATATCTTTGAGTTTGAGAATATTTTGAATATAAATTTGATGCTCTTAAATTTTGTTTGATGATTTTTCCTAAAATGGTTAAGAGTTCTTTTGAAATTTCAAATTCTTTTTATTTAAACATAAATATTAAGTAATAAGCCGAATGAAGCTAGTCCACTATTTGGTCAGTAATTCAGCAGACGTATTCGCTACATGTTCGGTCGAAATGAAGTACGTGGAAATGTAATTATTCTGTTCAATTCTTAATCCAAGGATCGGCTAATTTCACACAAGTTAAATAATAAATAATTCTTTACTTAAGAGTTGAAATTATGTCTTAGAAGAGAGTTAAAATGTGAGCAAAATAATTCTCAAGCCTTGATTATTATGATATAAAAATAATTTCTTAACATATTTGTAATTAAATAAAATTTCGTTAAAATTCACAATAAAACACAACTTTTTCCTGTCTTCTCATTTTGTCCAAAGGTAGCCAAAATTGCTTCATCAAAAACATCTTTCAGCCCTTTCTGAGTCAATGCAGAGCATTCAATGTATTTTGCACATTTCAATTCTTTTCCCAATCTTTCTGCTTGCTCAGTTGTAATCGGTTTTTGCTTGTTCTTTGCAAGTTTATCAATTGTTGCTGTATCGTCACGAAGATCAACTTGAGTTCCAACTAAAATGAATGGAGTCTTCTTTCCGTAGTGTCTTATTTCTGGAACCCACTAAAAGATAATATTTCAGATAAGTTTTCAAGTTTTTCATTAGAATTTATAATTTGATTTTAGAAAATTTTTACTGAGTTTCAACTTAAAATTTTCAAAAACTTCACAAGTATTTTTTTGTCATTCATCAAATAAAATTGAAACATTTTATTATGACGAAGGACAAAAAATGTTTTTCTTTACATTTTTGAAATAAAGTTCAAAGTCACTCTTTGTGTACTCGCACTTTACCTTTTCTCTAACATTTTCAAATGAACTTGGACTAGCAACAGAAAAACAAACAAGAAAAACATCAGTTTGAGGATAAGATAATGGTCTCAAACGATCATAATCTTCTTGACCTACAAACAACATTAAATTCATAAATGATTAAATTTTTAATACATTTTTAAATGACTCACCCGCTGTATCAAATAATCCAAGAGTATATGGCTCATTTCCGATCATGACTGTTACAGCATAATTATCAAAAACTGTTGGAACATATTCTGATGGAAATTTATTGGTTGTGTAAGAAATTAAAAGGCAAGTTTTGCCAACAGCACCATCTCCTACAACAACACACTTGATTGCTTGCATCACTTAAAAACTTTGATATTTGCGACTGTTCAGGGCACAATGTAAGAGAAAAATGATCTCTAGCATTGAGAATGACTAAAACTCATACACTCTTATCAGCATATATTTTTAACCACAGAAATTTTATTTATGAAGATTTTAATGAATCATTGTAGTTGCTAGAACTTGAGTTTTGATCTAAAAACATCAACAAAAAATTTAGAAAAATTCTTTTAAAACTTTATTGTTATAGAAATTTTAAGGATTAAAATTTTTGATCGAAATTAAATTAAAATCAATTTTTTCAAATTAAAAATTAAGTTAAAAGCCAGGTCTGAGAACTCTTGATTCTAGTTTGATTTCGATGGTGTAAAAAAATTCATTTCATTTCTTTTTATTGAATTCAATTAAAAATGAATAAACC
>JACWBX010003949.1:31353-42970 GCA_014622435.1 Polypedilum pembai
TTAACTGGCATAAAGTTGGATCTCATAAAGTGGCTTTATGCTAGAAAAAAATGAAAATTTTATTGAAGCTAAAAAAGTTCTTTAAGACACAAAAAGTTTATATGGAAAAATATGAATAAATAGCTCTATTAGGTTTAACTTGATGTCAGTTAAAAAAATTTTCTCTGTGTTCATCTGTAAATTTTTGATCAAAATTGTAACTAAGTCAATAAAAGAAAGAAAAGTTTTGATACACGTTTCAAAGTTGTTAATTTTTAATTAAATCATAACCTTTTAGATTCGCTAGAATAAAGTTCTACATAAATTATGTCATATGTTCATTGTATAAAAGAAATTTTTTGATCAGTTTTATTCTAGTCTCAAAGAATAAAGGGCAAATTATGGAACGAATTTTAAAATTTTGTCCAATTTTATGAAAATTTCTTCAACTTGATTTTGATAAAAGTCAAGACAAGTGTTTTAAAAATTTGTCACTAAAAGAAAAATTCAAAATTGTGTTGAAAATTTCAATTTTTCATTTTCATTTATTTAACTTTTGTGTTTATATTTTGTTAATTCTTTTTAGTTTATTTAAATCAGAAATGACGATTGATGATTTAATAAAATCAATGATAAATTTTACACTTGAAATTTATAGTCTTGTTAAATATTATAAAATTTTCACAAATTGGTTCAAAATTAAAAATATCATGAAAAAGTTGCCAAAAAATTACTCAAGAATTGAAGAAAAGAAATTCAAAATTGATAAACTTTTTATGGCAACACGATTGCCTTTTTATTTTCTTCTCACCATTTCTTCGTTCTTTTTCATTCAAGAATTAATTTCAATTGCACTTTCTAGAGAAAATAAATTTATTCTTAACTTAAAATTTCCTTTTGATACAAAAAATGTTTTTGTTTTTTATTTTGCAACAATTTGGTTAATTATAATGAGAATTTTATCACATATTCAGATGATTGTTAATGAAATAATAATGTATGGACTGATAATTGTAATAATTATAGAATTTCATAAGATTAGTGATGAGTTTAAAAAGCTAAGAAGAAAAATGGTTAAAATCAAAACAAATAGTAAAAATTATCATCCAAATAGTTTACAAATTTACAAAACCATCATCAAGCTTTCAAAAAAACATGAAGAAATGTTTAAAATTCGAAATGAAATTGAAAAAAATTTTTCTGTAACGTTTTTAATAAAATTTCTTCAATGTAGTATTTGTCTTTGTCTTCAAGCTTTTCAATGTGTCATTTCTGATAGTATTGGAATTATTGTTATGGTAAATATTTTTATCATTATATTAAAAAACTATGAAATTACCCATTTTCAACATTGAAAGTGCAAGCATTTACAGAATTGTATAATTTCAAGCAGATTTGTTTAAATTTAGAAAAACTTAATATGTGGCAGATTTTTACAGTAAAAACGAAGATAAAAATAGAAATAATCAGAGCTTTTGTTGTTGCTAACCTTGCAATATCATCGTCTCTTATCAACGACGATTATTTAAGAAATCGCTAAACAATTGAAAATAGACAGTAAACTTTTTTCTTATAATAAAACAGCTTGCAAATAATTTGCAGATTTATTTGTCAGTTATATTACTCGTATCTGAGAATGTTCAAAATTATTCGATTACAATCGTTCACAATTTGTGTTGACTTTTGTCTCTTGTATGTTTGTAATAGTTCCATCTGCCAAAAAATAATAATTATGACTTAATTCAACACATAATTAAATCTCGCTTTATTTCAAAATTTAATAGGTTGCAATCGGTGGATTTATTTTAACCAATGAATTTTTCATTCAATGTTACATTGGACAAAGCTTAACAGATGCAAGTTCTTACGTTGCCAAAGCTGTTTACTTTTGTGGTTGGGAATATGTTGAGAATATTAAAATTAAAAAACTATTCCTAATAATTATTTTGAAAACACAAAAAACTGCAGCTTTAACTAATATGAAATTTTCAAAAGTTTCATTGGAACATTATTCACATGTAAGTTTTTATTCAAATATACACATAAAAGCTTTGAAATATGTATTTACAGTTTTTACGGACAACTTATTCATATTTTGCTGTTCTTCGTGAAGTTTTTCATAGATTTAAATAATTTTAACATTAATGTCAATATAAAATTTGATAAAACAAAGAGTTTAGAATAAAATTGTCATTTAAATTTTTAAAAGTAATAAACAGAGTAAATTACCAACAAGCATGGCATATTTGGAAGGAATTTAGTTGTTGCTGTTTTTGCATGAGTGCCTTTGCACTCTGCCTTGTCTTTAAAAAAGAGCTCAGTGCCATCGCTCTAAAATTTTGTTGTTGAACTGATGAAAATTAAAATTTACTCAACTCATCGATTTATATTATTCATAACTTATTCATAAAGATCTCAAAAATCACCAACAAGATTTTCAAATAGCAAAGCTTCGATATTCATAAAAACGGCTAAAATAACAAAGCTTTGCAGCTATCAACACTGCAATAAGTACTCAACACTGGTAATAAGTAATTCAATGTCAAACAATAATGCTAAGGAAAGTTTTATGACCTTTTACTTAGTAATTAAATAAAATATTAAGTGAAACTTTTTAAATTATATTTTATTATGTTTTTTCTTCTTTCATAAACGTAAATAAATTATTTATTTACTAAAATATTTCTTTGAACTTGAAAATTATTTACTGACCCAGTGATCTACTGCAGAGATGATAAGTGAACGAACATCAATTAATATGCAGTGATAAGAAAAAAATTCTCTCACAGAAATGAGCCATATACGAGAGATTTGAGCAAAATGGAACTGTTTGAATATTATGTAACAAGAAACAGATAAATGTTCGGAATCGACTTGTGTTTGATATTTTATGAGAACCAACATTAAATTTGAACTTTTTTATTTAATGTTATTTTGATTTAGTAATGGAAAGATTTTTTACAACACTTGACAAACTTGACAAAAATAGATTGCAGGAACTCACTGATTTATTTTTAAAATTTTGTTATGTGAAGTTAAAGAGTTCTAAAATAGACAAATTTTTTGTTACATCATATTTGAACAATTCTTTTAAATAAAATAGTCGAAAGAAAAAGAGAGGAAATTGTTTACTCATCATTTAAGAGAATTCTACTCTAGAATACAATTCAACTTGATAGAAAGAACACATTATTGTCAAATATTGAGAAAAAATATTAAAGTGGAAAATTTTGTAAGTTTTATATTACCAAAAAAAGGTGATTTTATAAATTTTTTATCGAGTTGAAAGGCTGCAGGTATTTTTTAGCTTTCTAACTCTGATTTAAAAGAAATTATTAATTTTAATTTATTTTTTAGATATCACCAATATGAAGCTATTACAATTTATTTGGATTTTTATTTTATATTCAACAACTTATGCTCAAAATGAACCAGCAACAGCTTCAAGTCTTTTAGTTGATAATTCCACAGAAATAAATATTGAAATTAAAAACGTAACAGAAGTGTTTTCAACAACAACTCCAGAAATAATTACTGTTACAATCAACAACACAGAAACAATTATTGAAGAAAATACAGAAGATGTGACTGGAGCTGTTTGGGGTTTTGGACCGATTTTCATTAGCATCATTCTTGTTGCAATTGTTGTTATTGGTGTTGGTGTTTACTTCAAAGAAAAAAGTGAGAGAAAAGTTAGAAACGATTTTCCACCATTGATAAGAACAAGAGATGTTGAAAATACTGTTGAATAAAATCTTAATAATTTGGCAACTTTTGTAAATTAAATTGACTTGATTGGAAAAATTTAAAAATTTAACAATAAAGACAAATAAGAAAATAATCTTGATGTTCATGTCAAAACATTAATGAGGCTGTAAAATCTTCTATTAAACAAAATTTTTTAATACGCAATATACAGATTACTTGAAACTTTGTTTTTACTGGTGTAAATATATTTGATCTTTAAAGAATAATTTATGACAGATTTTGTTAACAGATTTCTGTTTTTCCAACTCTGCTTTTAAATTAAAAAAAAAACATTTTGTAGTAAAATAATCCTGATGAAATTCATTGACCTAGTAATTTTTTCTCAATTTGTATTTCTAAACTATAAACGTCCCGTTTTGCAACAATAAAAATTTATTTTTCAGTAACATTTAAACTTTCAAGTTGATCAGAATGAAATTTTTGAATCTCTTAATTTTTTTGAATTTTTTATTTAACGCGGTAATTTCGAATCCACTTTCTGAAAACAATGAAGTCAATTAGAAAACAGTTTTGAGTGTGATTTATAACTCGATTGAAAATTTGACTAAAAGTGAAGAAAGAGAAAATTTTTGGTTGAGAAAAATTCGCAATATTAGAGAAGTTAGTAAAAATTGTGTTTTAGATAAACTGAAGGTTGAAAATCTTGATGAAAACATAACTTTAAAAATTGAAAATCTAGAAGAATTTAGCACACAAAATGTGAAAAACAAAAAAATTATTTTTGCTATCGGAAAAGCTTCTTAGTTGTGTTTTACTGAACAAGTTTTTGAGGACAGAACATGGGCAAAAACTGCAATAATTTTCTATTGGGTCGCTCTTAATAATCTTGACTATAATAACACTGAATGTTTGAAATTAAATCTGCAACAATTGAATCCAAATTCAACACTTCTTGAAGGATTTACAACTGAGAGAAATTTAGACAATTGTGGAGAACACAAATATAGTTCGTTTTTAATAAATTCATTAAAAATTGAAGAAAGAGAATTCAATAAGTTACAAATACAAAGCTGCAATTTCGATTAATATAATGATGGAAATAAATTAAAAATCATGGAGTTATCAGTGTCTTGTTTGGGTGAAAGTCTTGACGATGAGAAAATGAACAAAGCAATTGGATTTGGAAAAGAAACTTTAGCCAAACTTGGTGAAAATGAACTTAAATGCATTTTGATGGATTTGAAGGAAAATTGAAAAAGAATTTTAAAAAGCTTTCATTAAAGAAATTTTCAAGGGATGTGAACTCTTGTTAATTTGTTAGAATTTTTGATTTTTTGATGAAAATTTTGTTATTTTGATAGAGTTCACACCCATTTTAATCAAGTTAGTAAAGAAATATAATTTAAAAAAATGTTATAAGAAATTCCCATTTTATTTCTTTAATAATTTCCATTATCACTTTGTATAATGTCACTTAAGATACAATTTTTCATTACTCTTCCTAAATTTCTCAACGATTCTTTATATTCATTTTTAGTAATTTTTAAATATTTCACTGGAACTCTTTCTGAATTTGCAACAATTGCAATTTTAATCAAATTTTTCATCCTTTCAACTGCATTGACATAAATTTGTTCATTGCAAGTAAAAATTTCAAGAGCTTTCATGTCACTTTTTAGACTTTCAAGTGAAAGATTGAGAAATTTATTAAAAAAATCCTGAATGAGTTCTTCACAAGCTGCAATAAGCGATGGATTGTTAAGTACAATTTTTCTATCATAATCAATCAACAAAACTGAATTTGGTTGTAGCTTTTCGAGTCTGTATTTGAAACAATTTAAAGTTTCAGCAAAATTATCGTTTTTCATGAAACTTTGAAGTGATAAAAATTGCTCATCAACTTCTTGTTCAAAATTATTTAAACAAATTGGTGCAACAATCCAAATTGCTTCCAAAATCTTTCTTGTTCTGTCACTACTCCAGTTGACTATTTTATTTTTTATTATTTTATGATTTTCATCAATTTTCAATTCATCTTTCATGCAAGTTTGATTTGAAAAGCGAAAAATTCTTTGACTTTCAGGCAAATCAGCAAGTGCTGTTCGATTGATCTTTGACATTACTGCATTAAATATTGTTGAAACTTCTCTGTTTATGCAATTTGTTTTTTCTATATAAATTGATAAGAAAAATATGAGAATAAATAATGAAGTGAATTTTTTCATACTTGTTTATGATTTAAATGCTAAACTCTAACTGAATCTTACAATTAATTAAACTTGTTATTCTTTGTAATCATTTTGATTTTTGCATTTCAAGAAATTTTTAATTAAATTTCTTTTGCTTATTTACATTTTATTAATTCTGTCAATAACTTTTGGAAAAACATTTTTAATTTTCTCCTCCAGTTCTTGCTTCAAATTTTCGATTTCTTTTTCTTTTCTTTGTTTATCTTTCATGAATCTTAAAATCTGTAATTTTAGCTCCAAAGCTTCAATTTCTTTTCTAGGAAATTCATCAAAGCCATATTTTTCATTTCTGTCTCATGTCAAAAGAACTTGAAGATTCACGGTAAAAACATTCACTTTTTTATCACAATTTTCTTCATTTTTTCTCATAAACTTTTGAATGATTGCTGCATTTGGTTCAAGCTCATGTAAATTTTGTTTAAGACAATAAATTTCTTCCTCTGCTATTACTTTCGGTGCTTCAATAACTTTGAAATTCTCATCAGCTGGTGAATCATCAAAATAAATTCCAGTTTCTTTCAAAAGTATGTCAACAAGTAAATTCAAAAGCGGTTTTTTTATTCTGCAAGCAAATTTCGTGTGAAACCCAGAAGATCATGTTGTTGTCAACTGTTCTTAAAAGCTTGTCTTTATTTAGCTCAAAATTTAGTTTTTCTTTTACACAATTATGATCAACGTGGCGTAAAATTGCTATGTATGGATCATCATCTTTTATATTATCAAATGTTTCCACCAAATCATTGTAAAAATCACTCAAAATGTATTTTTCTGTTGATAAAACAAAACTTATGAATATTGAAATGAAAATAAAGACAGAAATTTTGTTCTTCATGTCTTGAGCTTTTGTGAAGTTAAAATAAACTATTAAAGTATTTAGAAAGTCTTTTGGTATTTAAAGAAAATAAAAATAAATTTATTTCACCATAACTGTTAAATATTCGAATGATGAAGACAGTAATTTGCTTTAAATAGTGGAAAGAAGCTTGTTTTACAATGGCATTATTGAATAATTATAAACTTAATAAAATTTAATATTTTATTGATATTTTTTAATTAAACCATCAAAACAAAACTGAATTCACAGTGTTTGTATGTCTTGATTTTTCTTAAAAATGAATTTACTTTATCATCAGACAAATAAATTAATCCAGATGCTAATTTGCACTTAAAATGTGCTTTTATGAATAAATTGATTCACAGCTGCTAATTCTAGGTCAGATATTAGTTTCACGTGATGAAATTTATGCATTTACAAAATTGTAAATTTGTGTCAGTTGAATATAGTTTTTCAGACACTTCACACAATGATTTGGAGATACTTTTTACTTTTGCTAATTTTTAGTTCTTTAAAAACAACAATTAATGGAGAAAAAGAATTTTTTAACCTTGAAAATGAACAAACTGCAAAAATATTTCAACATTTTGAAGACGAAGATTATGAAAAGAAGAATTCAACAATTTGTGATGATTATAAAATTTTAAAAATTAAATCGGAACTTCAGTTTGTTGTTTTGGATGAAATTTTGAGAAATTTTGCTAATACACCACTTGTTACTGACTACATTGACTCTCAACTGGAAGAAGATAAATTAAAGAAACAATTTTGATTGAATAAGTTTTGTGAACTTTTTGATGCTATAAAGTTTCTCAGTTAAATTTTTTCAGTAAAATCACCCTCATCGCCTATAACAACTTAGGCCTTCTCTCCTGTCACTGTGTTTAGATTAAGAACGATCATCTAACAAAACACTAGTTAGTTAGTAATCATGACTATTTTCAATAGTTTATTACGTCAATATCTTACATAGAATTTAATTTTATAGAGAATATATTTTTAGCTCTTATGCCAAGACAGACGAAAGAATTAAATTTAATAATAAAGAAAAGTCAATTCATTTTTATTTTAATATAAATTATTTGAAGTAATAATCCAAAAATATTTCACTAGTAATTTCATACACGAAACGAAAGAAAATTCTAATAATTAAATTTTTTTTCATATAAATTTAAATATCAGAAGTAGTCTATGTATTTAATAAATGTACAAGAGGATAGACATAGCCAGTTTCGCAATTTTATTAAAAAATTTTTTGAATCGATAAAACTTTTGGTTTTCTTTTATTTTTTTTTTCACAAAACTACTTTGATTTCTATAGAATTTTTAGTGCGTTTCTATAATATTTTTATTTATTATAATTATTTAGGAAATTCACCACTTTCTCAATTTTTCATATATTTTTTCACCATTTTTGCCACCGTGTCCATCCCCTTGTGAAAATCAAGGCCTGTAAAGTCTTTCAAAAATTTTTGATCCTAATTTGATCCCAGATTTTGTAAATTAGACATGTCTAGGCAGATAGTTTAATGAAGAATCACTTGTTTGCTTATTAATACAAAGAATAATTCATAAAAAAAAGATTATGATAAGAAATTCGAGACTTTTACAAAAAATGTAATTGATTCAAAAAATAATCATAGTAAGCAAAAAGAGTTCTCATATCTTGGTCAATGTAATTATAAAAGTATATGTTTTAATGAATAAAGGTATCCTCCTTCAATCTACAGTAAAATATAGTCGTGTGACGATTTTCTTTACTTTTTTCTAAAATTTACAGCATAATAAATTAACTTTTTGGCCTCAGTTGAAAATATCATAGGTGTCTAAAATAAAGCGTATAAAATATTAATGACTCAATTATTTAAATTCAAGAAATTTTCTTTTTATATTTTTCATTCTTACATTAGCTTTTGTACTAAACAGCTATAGAAAATGTCTCTTTGTGAAGTTATTCGAACTCAAAAGATTCAAAATCTGAAGATCAAACTGCAAAAGTTGAAAAAAGAAACTATTCGAGTTTCTCCAAAGTTTGTTCAGTTCAGTGACTTTTTTTGGTACGATAGACTTCTTGCCCTAATCGGTTATTCGGTTCTAAATAAGTCACAAAAAAACGAAAAGTTGAAAAAAAATTTTTTCTTTGGAACATTGGCAGTGATAGCGATGTTTATGGTTTTAATAGAAATATCATTAGAAAGATCAGCTTTGAACTTTATGAATGGTGACAATTTAATGACAGCCATGGAAAATATTGCTGTAAATGGTGGAATATTTTTAATGATTATCAAGTGGTACATGCTACTACATCGAAGTCGTAGAAGGATTTTAAATATTGTCAAAAAGCTTAATGAACATTATCCGCATTCTGATGTTGATCAAATTGATTTTAAGACTGAAAAATATTTTGGATGACTTAAAAAAATTCAAAAATATCATTTTCTCATGGTATGGATAACTTTTGGAAACTTTGCATTAATGCCACTTTCTCGTCAACTTTATGGTTGGCTTACATCAAAAAAGATTCCACTGGAGCATGTATATGCAATTAATCTCCCTTTTAACACTATGAATGCGTTATTTTATTGGCCTTATCAATTTATTGAATATTTGATTATATTCTTTACTGGAGTAACATTTTGTGGTTCTGATATGCTTTATTTAACTTTGATTCATTTGACTACAATGGAACTTAATATTTTAGCTCAAATAATAGGTAAAATCGACTGGGAATATGATGATGAAAAAGCATTAAAAAAAATTAAGATGTTGGCTGGAATTCATCAACAACTAATTGAAGTCACAATTGAGTTAAATAATATCTCTTCACTATTGCTTTTTGTCAACGCATTTAGTTGTCAAACTATGCTTTGTACTATAGCATTTCTTGCAGCTGTAAGTTTTAAAATGGATAAAATTTAATTAAATTACTAATACTTTTATTTTAAAGTCTGGAGAAGGACATTTTGTCATAGTAAAATATATTATTATTGTAATATTTGTTGCATGGCTGTTTTTTGTTCAATGTTATTTTGGAAATGCTATGAGCGAGTAAAAACATATTTAAAAAACATTTTTTAATTTTACTATTAATAAGTTTTTTCTAGTGCATCATTAAGAGTTGCTGAAGGTGTGTACAACAGTGATTGGTATAAAAGAAGTCCAAAATATCGCAGAATTGCTTTCCTAGTTATGATGAGAGCACAAAAGGCACAAAAACTTACAGGATGGAAATTTATTGACATCAACTTGGAAACATACTATTGGGTAAAATTTTCAAATTTAAAATATTTTTCAACTTATTAAAAAATGATTTTTTTAGTTTATTCAAACAACTTATGGCTATTACTCATTTTTATGTAGAATTTATAAAACATAAATTTTATTAGTATAAATTATCAGTGTTTAATGGGATGAGCTTAGTACTTTTTTGTGACTTTGTTATTAAGCAATTTTGCGAGAATTGATTCGTTTTAATTCGCTCAATATTTTTATTTGCTCTTTATAAAATATTTTTGGCGTTCAAAAATATTTTTGAAACTAAATTTATAATACAAAATTTTTACTATTGAATAGTGAGAACAGCACTTTTATGTGTAGAATGTGTTTCAATATAACAGTAAAAGTTTTGTAAAACAGTAAAAGCAATTTTACTAAAATATCTACAATTCAATAATTAAACTAATAGTAAGAGCTTTTTATCATTAAAATAGTGAAGTAAAAATATTTGGAGACCTAACATATTCTCTTCTGTTCGCTTGTGGATACTGTTTTCTCTCTTTAGAATTAAAAAAAGTAATTTTTGTCTCTAACCCTAGTGAGGAATATTTTTTTCAGCCTGACTAAAATCTTTTTTCCGGCCGCCGTCCTTCTTCTAGTGCGGCCACCGGACTTCGTGAAAAACCGCACTCAGACTTGAAAATATCAGATAAAAGTTAGAAAATTTTTTGAAAATTTTTATTAGTTTGGAGCCCGAATATAAAGAAAAATTACGAAATTCCGGAAAATATCAGTTTTCCATATCAAAATTTGTCCTGGAATAGGCTTTTTCCAATTCTAGAGAATCGAAAAAATCGAGAAGAGAACTCGAATGAGAATTCTCGATTAATGTTTTGGATGAAAATTGAGCAAAATTTTCACAAAAATGTCCCTAAAACCAAAATTAAAAAATATTTTTTGCTTGTTTAAAAACATAATTAAAATTTATATTATTTGGTTAACATAATTAACGAAAAATATTTCAATTTACAAAATTGAAATTGTTCGGAAATCATAAAATTTCCTAGTTTTGTCGATAAAATGAGTTTTTTAGTTCCTTTTCTAATGAGTCTCTTCAAAATTTTGAACTCTTAAAAAAATATTTTTTCTTGTAAATTTTGAATTCTCTATTTGAAATAATTCAAAATGTTCACTAATAGTGCTTCATTCTTAGTTCTGAAATGATAAAAATTTAATTATTTAGTTTCAAAGCATTTTACTTAAAATTTTGTTATGAAAAGAAAAACAATATTAAAAGCCTTGATCTAAAGAAAGAGAAAAATAACTGTTCTCTATACCAAAAAGTTTCGTCAAAAGTAAGATTTTTTATACTGCACAAAGTAATACAAACACATTAAAATAAATTTTGATAAGGTTAAATTTAGGGTTCGGAATTATGCAGATAAGAAGAAGAAGTATGCGCATAATTTTCTTCTTCTTATTGATTTTTCCATACAATCCTGACGAAAATTCTCATTCTTGAATTCTCGAGAATATTCTCGATAGGAAAAAGCAAGGCCCTGGTAGTCCGGCCGCTGAACTAAACTTTGTCCGAATCGGGAGAGATGTTAGAAAATTCTGAACTAAATTT
>JACWBX010003951.1:0-57407 GCA_014622435.1 Polypedilum pembai
TATAAACCAGCTGAAATTGCTTCTTTCTTTGACACTTGCTTGAAATCGCTGTTGTTGTGGAATTCTGTGAAAATTTCTTGCTTTGTGAAATTCATTTTTAGATTGTTGAATTAGAAATTTGATTTTATGTTTTGAAAATTGTTTGATGTGTTTTTTTTAATAGAATTTTGATGACTGTTAAATTATGAGGTAAAAATTTCTGTTTATATACAAATATTAAGATATTCAGGTAAATTATTAAATTTTAAAATGAAATAAAAACAAAAACAAACAAAATATTGTACAATTTTTAAATAATTTAACAAAATACTAAAATTTTTAATTTTCGAATTTTATCAAATTCATGTTTTTTTGACACAAACTATTTGTTAGCAAAAATACCTTTTTCTTAATGTGCATACAGTGCTCATAATTTTTAAATATAACGTGATTAGAGTTGTATACAGCAAAGCTCGCTGATTTTGGCCAAATTGATAAATATCTTAAAAACGAAGCATTGTTAATTGAAAAACTCTGATTATATAAAACTCCAACACTAAATAATCAAATTGACTTAACTCAACACACAGTTCAAGAGCAAAACTTCAAGCTACTTTTATTTAAGTCGTTGAATTTTACAAAATAAAATGTAAAAGAGTTTTTAAATTTACAAATCTCCATCAATTTATTAAATTGACCAAAACCGGCGAGTTTGCCGAAATAAATTCTGAACGTGACTAAAAAAATTTATCTAGTAGCTTGTTTCACAAGGTTTTTATTTAAAATATTGCGGACTATTCCTTGCTCAAAAATAATTCAATTCTCAAAATGAGACAATAAATTAAAATGATTTAACTTTTTTATCACTGCTGTAAAAACTTGAATTTTCACTTAATAAATTCCGATTTTACATTTTCAGCTTTTTTTATAAAATTTTCAAATTTTTCTAAAAATTCTTGTGGCATTTCGCATCTTTCTTTGGTTTTGAGTTGTTTAATTTTGTTGCTTTCTAATTAGAAAAATGAAAAATATTAAAATTAAATTTTTGTATCTTTTATATTTACAAACCTTCAATAAATTTCTTTAGAATTTCAAAATTTTCTTTATCAATTTCTTTCTCTAAGAATTCAGCAACTTTCTTAATAGTTTCATCAATATTTTCCATCATCCATTCATATTCGATTTCCAATTTGTTTTCATAATCAGGAATATTTTGAAAATTAACAAGATGATCCCAATATGGTGTGTAAACAATTTTATCATCAAGAAAATCTTGCAGAAATTCTTGCAATTTTGTGTAGCTGTGCAAGTCATCAACAATATGATGATAAGCAGAAATTGCAACTTTTTTAACATTTCGCTTGAGGTAAATAATTTTTGGTTTCTTCACATAAAGATCATCAGGTAAAAATTGAACTGGAAGATGAGTTTTGATTGTTCTCGGTCGACGGAGCTCATTGGTGTAAATTATGACTTTTCCATCATGAAAAATATTTGTGTCTTTGAGACTTCTAAAAAATTTAAAATTTTTAAGAATTTTATTTTCAATTTCTATAATGAATGTCAATCAGCTTATAAAATTTGCTAAAAATTCACAGAAATTTTGTGTAAAATTTTTAAAGCTTTTCATGAATATTCTGAATTAGATTTTACAAATGACAATTTTTCTTAAAATTTAGCAGAACTTTTTAAAGCTGAATCATTAATTCTTATCAAACGCAACTCACTCAAGTATTGGAAAACGTTCATCAGCCAAAACATTTTTTGCTTTTTCAAAATCAAAGTCATTTAAAATTAGCCAAATGATTTCCTGCATTATCGTAGCACCGCTTCTTGGATAACCGCATAGAAAAACGTCATCAGAATGAACTTTGAAATTTCTTATATTTCTCAAATTTGGAACAGTTTCTTTTATCAAAACACAAGGTGGAAAATTTTCCCATTTCTCTTCTAATGACCGCACTGAAACAAAAGTTGAAAAAAGTTCATGACGTGAAATGTCACGTTCTATTGTATTAACTTCGATGAAACTCATTTGAACGTTGATTTAGAACTGAAGAAAGAAAAATATTCGCACTTTGATTTTTGGAATTTCTATTTATCAACTGACAATTTCTTCGGTTTGTTTTCACTTAATTTTATCTTATCGAAACAAAATTTTTATTTCATGGTAACCTTAGATTTCATCCAATTAGGTTTTCTAAAATAGTACACGATAAAAGATAAAAATTATAAAATTTAATGCAATTGAAAAAAATTCAAATTCTTAGAGAAAGTAAACAGAGTTGTAAAATTTTCATTTATTTTTTTAAGGTAGAAAATTTTCCAAGGCTTTGCTTTTCAGAAGTCAAAAGGCTTTATTTTTTTGGAAGGCAGAAAGCCGGATAATTAGGCAGACAATTGCTTTTTAGAAGTTCGATTTTTAGGACTTCCGAGGAAGCAGTTGCCTTACAAAAGCCATGAGCTTAGAAAGATTTGCTAAATTTTCTGCTGGAAGGCATCTGATTTATTAACTCTGATATTAAATATTTAGTTTAAAGTTTATGTTCAAACGTTACATAATCTTTTTAAATTCTAGATCTGAAGAACCTAGAAAGTTTGAGAAGTGCTTGAAAATTAAAAATCTTATTTGATATTTTCAAGTAATTCAGAATATTTTGGAATTTGAAACAAATGAGTGAGAAAATTTTTATTTTTTTATTTTTCTTAACAAGTTTAAAACGATCAAGTAAATTAAATTGATGCAAAATATTAACAACATTGATCATTTCTTTGGCTGCTAAATTTCCACTTTTCTCAGCTGCAATACTTGCAGCAGTAAATAAAAGTTCAATATCATTTCCACATTTTTCAGCTATTTCTTTTGCTTGTTCACGATCTTTTTTATCTTGCTCACAAATCCATTCGCTCTTGAATTGAATTCCAATCTGACTTTTGTTGCAATTTCTCAATTTTTCCATCAACTGTTGAAATCTGTTTTGTGTATTTGTTATGAAGAACTTTTATCATTGCTGAAACTTCTTTTTGGCCTTCTTTAGTCAAATTATTTTCAACTTTTTCTTGAATGAAATATAAACCAGCTGAAAACGCTTCTTTCTTTGACACTTGCTTGAAATCGCTGTTGTTGTGGAATTCTGTGAAAATTTCTTGCTTTGTGAAATTCATTTTTAGATTGTTGAATTAGAAATTTGATTTTATGTTTTGAAAATTGTTTGATGTGTTTTTTTTTAATAGAATTTTGATGACTGTTAAATTATGAGGTAAAAATTTCTGTTTATATACAAATATTAAGATATTCAGGTAAATTATTAAATCTCAAAATGAAACAAAAAACAAAAACAAAGAAAATATTGTATAATTTCAAATTCATTTATTAAATTTGACATTAAATCAAAATAATAATGCTGGTTTTAATTAAAAATTATGAGGAATTAATATTTTTTGAAAAATAGAATGAAATATTAATATCTGAATCAGATTATTGATGTGAATAACATAAATTTATTTAGATTTTAGGTTTCCATACAAAACTATCTACTTTGCTTTAAAAACCTCAAGTTTACATAAAATTATTACATTTTTCTAAGAAACGCTTTTTCTTCAATTTACGACTTGTTTATTTTGTTTAAATTTGTTTAAATTGAAAGAATAGTTGATTATATTAAATTTTAACATTTTTTATTTAAAAATTAGAACATTTTTGTGTCTATAAAATGCCAAATCAAAAAACTAAATTTTGTGGCATGAATATTGTCACAGCAAGTTATTTAATTGCAGTTATCACTTTTATTTATTGTGCTATTTGTACAACGATCGATTTCATTGAAATTATATCATTAATTAGAGAAGAAAAAGCAGGACATATTCAACTTGGATTATGTCAGTAGCAGGAAAAATTTATTTATTACTTTAGCAAAATTTTAATTTTGATTTTATATTTACAGCAACAGTTTTTTATTATGTAGGAGCAATAACAGTTTATGTTGGCCATGGTCTTGAAACTTTTGGATTATGCCTTGCAAGAGATTGTAATGTAAGCTTAAAATTTCAGCCTTTAAAAAAAATTAAAAAAATAAATATTATTTCTCTTTAAAGAAAATAGGCGAATTTTTTGACAGATTCAACTCAATTTCTGCTCTCGTCTGTATTTTTGCTCTCTGCGACGCATATTTTTACAGAGAAAATATTGAAATAAGTCTTTTCTTCCTTTTCTGTGCAATTTTAAATTTTTATTTTCTCACTGGAACTTGTGCACTTAAGAAAGTGCTCAAAAGAGAAGAACACGAAAATATTCAAAATATTGAACAAGCACAGCAATATGAGTTTTCTACAAATGCTTTTACAACGCAAGATGATAACAATGGACAGTTTCAAAAATTTACATCAAATTTTACATTTTCAGTACAAAAATAATTCAAGTGCTTAAAAATATCATACAAAAAATCTCAGTGGCTTTTATAAAGAGTTCTACTTAAAAATGTTGACATAGAACTAAAAAGCCTTAAAAAGAACACTCAAAGTGTATTTTTATAGAAATAATTACCTCTTGTCTCTAGATGCTAAAATAAAATTAATTACTCAAGCTATGAAAATCATTAATGGCGCGTGACTACCAGTTGAAGTGCCAACTAAAATTTTCATAGTGAATATTTTTCGAACTTTTGTCTGTGAAGACGGACAAACTCCAGTTCATAATGAAAATACAAAAATCTCTTATTTAAATACATACTCTAACAAATGTTATTCGTTTTTTTTAAGAAAAAAATTTACAATTAATAAATGTTTAATAAAGTTTTGAAATTGAAGAATTATTTAGTGTTTTTATCAAGATTATAGCAATACTATTTACAGCAACATGAATAAAAAATAATAATATTGAGGATTTTTCAGATCGAGATTTCAACTGAAATTATCCAGGTAAATTCGAGTATGAGACCATTCCGATTAGTCGAAATTTTTCAATTTTACATTGCGTTAAAATCCAAGAAAAATTAAATATTTCTCTATCATAAAACCATAGAAAAGACGACAACGTGTTGAATTTCTCACTGCACATGCGATTATTTGAAACTGCACTAATAGATTATCATAAATTATTTAATTCTTTTGTCAATTTGACTATTTTAAGAATTTGAATATGAATTATTCAAATTATAAACATGTCATGATTTTTTAGTATTGTATTGAATTTTCGCTTAAATATTGATGCTTTTAAGGCTCATAAACACCAGACAAGAATGAATAATATGAATAAGCAGTTGTGATGATCTGTTAAAGATAAAAAATAATAAAAAATTTTAAAAATTCAAACTTACCCAATAGAAAGTGCTCAAATTGATGTCAACAAATTTCCAAGCTCGAATTTTTTGTTCTCTTTGAGCTCTCATCATAATCATCAAAGCCATTTTGCGAAACTTTGGACTTGCTTTATACCAAGCATTATTGTAGACACTTTCAGCCACTGCTGCTGATGACCTAAACAAATTAATAAAATATTATTTGAAAATGATTATAAACACTTTTCCTTACTCTGACAATCGTTCACCAAAATAGCAATGCAAAAAAATCTGTACGGTCATAGCAACAAATGGTGCTGAATATTTGATAAGAAAATAATTGCTTATGCCCGACTGTGTAAAAAAATCATTATTGAGGTTTGTTTACATATTGCAGAACATAAAAGGAGAAAATTAAAAAAAAAAGTTTAACTATTTATTACTGGAAGGGGTTTGGAAAAAACAAGAATTTTGCAGTTCATCGTTTTCGAATTTTAGTAAAATGCTGTTTTATTTTTTTCACTTACAATAGAAAGAAATGCACAAATGCATATACAAAAAATTATTCCAAAAGCGTTGATGAGCAATAAAAATGAGAAAATTTTCCTCAATTCTGCTGCAATGTCACAAAGTTCATCATGAACATTGACAAGAACTTTGAGCTCTTTTATTGCTTCTTCTTCACTTTCACCATCGTCATCATCATCCCAATCAATATCACCAATAATTTGAGCTAAATTGTCGAATTCCATTGCAAGAACATTTGTTATACAAGCAAACAACATGTCCGTAGATTTAGAGGCTAATAAAGCGAATAAAATTTCCCAACTCATGAACAAGTTTAAAGACCAATAAATGAAAAAGTTTTGATGATCAAAAGGCAAAATGAGAGAAATTATTAACTCCCAAGAAACATTAGAAGAATGAAGCCAACCGTAAAATTTATGAATGAAAGGCATAAAGCAATACTGAATATGAGTTTCAAGATAAATTCCATTTAACATGACATTGAAATTTTTAATAAATTTCAAGTATTTGCCAGTATTTCGAGTGCTTTGATCTAAGCTTGATTGTGTAAAATGTTGCTCGAGTCTTCTTATAACTTCAACTATTCGATCACGATGTAAGAAAAACAGGACAAAAATCTTCACTGAGATAACAAACAACACTCCAGAGTATGCCATATTTTCCAACATCAAGAAAATATAATTTTTGTCATTATTCAATACTGCACGTCCGGAAATCACGAATGAAACTGTAGCAATAAGAAAAATAATCATCATTCCAACACAACTTGCAATAAAATGATAACGTTGACGTTTCAAATCGATTCCGAGATTATTTGGCATAAAAGTGAAACTCAAAAATTTCAAAACTCTTTCGCACACGAAAAATTCATCATAGTTTAAAAACATTGGACGTACTCGAGTTGAATTGAGAAAGAAATTTTGAAAGTTTGATTTTAAATTAGTTACAAAATATTTTATCGCTTTTATTTCTTCCATTCTATTCTTTTAAACCAATTTCAATTTTTTTGAATAAATTTGTTGATCCTTTATTAATTTCTTAAAACTTTTAATGCTTTAAATATCTACAACTCAAAAAACTTTTCTTTATGATTTTTGCAAAATCTGTTATTTACGATTTTAAATTGAAAGCTTATTTTTTTTGAAACCCAAACAAGTCAAACATTCAATCACGACTAAACATTTAAATGATTTTTTCTGTAATTTATTCACATTTTTCCCTTTATGTGAATATGCAACAACAAATGCATTAAAAACTTTACTACTTTCTAACGAAGTAAAAAACGATGGAACGTAAAGTTTCTTCCTGCACATGTGCGAAGTTCTAACTGCATTATTCGATGATCATCAATAATTTCAATACTTTCTCACAGCAAAAGTGTGCATGAAGTCTTTAATAATTAAAATCAAAAAACAAGAGCACAAATCAAAACAATTAAGCGGAATGTCACAAAATAGTCGTAAAAGCATAATACCTAAAAATTGACACAAATTAACCAATATGGTAAAAAATATTGTTATTATATTTTTAGTTGTTTCGCTTTGATTGGACCTTACTATTTTTTTTATAATTTTGTTATTAAATAAAGTTGCTAAAGTAATAAAAAGAATCAGAGTAGACTCTTGAACACAGGACTTTGCATTTACTTGTACAAGTTATATTCAAGTTAATTTGCTTAAAATGACTTCAATCCATTCAGATTTTGTTTATTTCAGTCTATACTTTGGTATATTTTAGAATGATTGACTTTCATATAAAAATGCCAAAAGTTTGACTGAAAGTCAAAATGAATCAGAAACATTTTTGAGTAAATTAATTTGAAGAAATTTTGTACAAGTATATACGCAGGCCTGCGTTCAAATCCGAACTTTAAAAAGAACAGACATTTACAAATTCAGGAATTTCTCATTAAAGTAGAGTTAATAAAAAGTTTTTAATATCAAATTCTTTAAATCTTTAAAATAATTTCCAAAATGTTTTTATGAACTTTAATTTAATTTTTAAGCTTGATATTATGCAGATAATGAGAAGAATTAAACGCAATTTTAGGATCAATAAGAGTTTAAGTTGGTTATGCTCTTTAAGCTTTTCGATTATGTTTTGCAAGAAATTGTAGAGTAATTTCAAGCTTTAAAAATACTGAAAAATGAAATTTTATTTCTCTTTTAAAAATTTAGAAGAATTTTTCGACCAATTCAATTCCATTTCTGTTTATTCTGAATTTTTTTCATATAATATTGAACTAAATCTTTTCTTCCTTTTTTGTGCAATTTTAAATTTTTATTTTCTCTTTGGAACTTGTGCACTTAAGAAAATTTTATTCAGAGAAGAAAAAGGAAAAATTGAAAGTTTTGAACAAGAACGTCAACATGTATTTTCTACAAATGAGTTTACTACCGTAGATGATAACAATGGATAGTTTTAAACATTTACATCAAATTTACCTACTACAATTGAAAAATAATTTAAACGCTTAAAAAATATTATATAATAATCTCAGTGTCTTTTAGACAAAGTTCTACTTATAAATGTTGACAAAGAACAAAAAAATCTTACAGTTTGATAAAAACATTCAAAATGTCTTTTGTATTCTTAAGATGTTGACAACACTCATTAAATTTTACTATAAGTTTGTAAACAACACAGAAACCTTTAATAGGAATATTAAAAATACAAATTTTTATAAATGTTTTCAAAATGATCTTTTTTTCAACTATTGGTTCACAAAAACTTGTTTTAAGGTTTTTTCGATAAATGATGCAAACATTACATTTGAAATTAAAAATTTTACGATCAAATTCAACAGTGAAATCACTAAGATTGATGTGATATTTAATTTTTATTGTATTGAATTTTAATATTTTATATTAAAGCTTTTAAGACTCATAAACCCCAGACAAGAATGAATAATATGAATAAGCAGTTGTGATGATCTGTAAAATATTAATTAAATAAATTTTTTTGAAAATCAAACTTACCCAATAAAAAGTGTTCAAATTGATGTCAAAAAATTTCCAAGCTCGAATCTTTTGCTCTCTTTGAGCTCTCATCATAATCATCAAAGCCATTTTGCGAAACTTTGGACTTGCTTTATACCAAGCACTGTTATAAACACTTTCAGCCACTGCTGCTGGCGATTTATACAAATTATTAAAATGTTAATCATAAAATGCAAGGTTTGAAAACGTTTTTAATTTAGCTACGATTAAATAAAATTCAAAAAAATGTTAGTCGGTTTTTAATTTTAATCGAATAAAATTTAATTCAATTTTTAGTTTGTCGTAGCGAAATCAAAAACAATTTCAAACTCTGTTAAAATGATTTAAAATAATTTTTCTTACTCGGAAAATCGTTCACCAAAATAACAATGTAGAAAAATCTGTACGGTCACAGCAACAAATGCTGCTGAATATCTAATAAGAAAATAATTGCTCATGCCCGACTGTAAACAAAATTTATGTTTTTTATTTTTCGTGTCTTACGTATCTTTTTCACACTTATTCACACTTACAATAAAAAGAAATGCACAAATGCATATACAAAAAAGCATTCCAAAAGTGTTGATGAGCAATAAAATTGAGAAAATTTTCCTCAATTCTGCTGCAATGTCACAAAGTTCATCATGAACATTGACAAGAACTTTGAGCTCTTTAATTGCTTCTTCTTCACTTTCACCATCGTCATCATCATTCCAATCAATATCACCAATAATTTGAGCTAAATTGTCGAATTGACCATTGCAAGAAAATTTGTTGATGATCAAAAGGTAAAATGAGAGAAATTATTAACTCCCAAGAAACATTAGAAGAATGAAGCTAACCGTAAAATTTATGAATGAAAGGCATAAAGCAATACTGAATATGAGTTTCAAGATAAATTCCATTTAACATGGTATTGAAATTTTTAATAAATTTCAAGTAATTGCCAGTATTGTGAGTGACTTGATCTAGCCCTGATTGTGGAAAATGCTGCTCGAGTCTTCTTATAACTTCAACAATTCGCTCACGATATAAGAAAAACAGAACAAACATCTTCACTGAGATAACAAGCAAAATTCCAGAGTATATGATATTTTCCAATAACAAAATAATATAATTTTTGTCACCATTCAACACTGCACGTCCAGAAATCACTATCGAAATTATGGAAACAAAAAAAGTAATCATCATTGCAACACAAATCGCAATAAAATGATAACGTTGACGTTTCAAATCAATCCCGAGGTAATTTGGCATGAAAGTGAAACTAAAAAGTTGCAAATTTCTTTCACACACGAAAAATTCATCATAGTTTATAAACATCGGCCGTACACGAGATGAACTGACAAAAAAATTCCGAATATTTAATTTTAAGTTTGTGATAAAATTTATTAATTCTCTTAATTTTTCCATCCCTGCAGATGTTTTTGTTTAAATCAATTTTAAATTTTTTTTAAATAAATTAAGTTCACAATTTTATACTTTAAAACGTTAATTTTGATTTGATATGTTAAATTTTTTATGTTTTTAATAACTTCAATTAACACATTGAAATCATTTCTTCAATATTTTATTTTACAAAAACTTTTAATGATATTTATATGTTAAAAAGTTAAAACTCATCAAGTCAAAATTTCAATCACAACTAAACACTTCATATCTTTTTTCTTTATTTTGTTCGCTTTTCCTTTTTAGTTCTCTAACATGCAACAACAAATGCATAGAAAAACTTTTCCCTACTCTTTAACGAAATAAAAAACCGAGGGCTTGGTTTGTTTCTCTTTGCACATGCGGCAACTTTAAATTGCAAGACTCGATGATCATCAATAATTTCAATATTTTTTCATTATAAATGTGTGAAAGCGATTTATTTACCACTACATGAAGCTTTCAATATTTAAATTCAATCAAGAGAATTAAGCGAAATGACTCAAGATGTTGTTTCGAAATTTCCACAGTTATTTCGCTTTATTTGAACATTACTATATCTTTTATGAAATGATTCTTAATGACAAAAAAATATTAGCTATTGAAACTCTAAAACTTTATATGAAATCATCAAAATTTTCTTAGACTTTTTGATAGAGAAGAAAACAACCGTTTTTAATTCAAACTTGATTATTAATTAATTGTAAAAAAATAAATATTTACGAATTTAGTAATATTTAATTTTCTCTTTAAATTAAACTACATAAAGATTTTTATTATCAAATTCTTCAGTTTTTCATATATAATTGATTAAAAATTTTGCTATTAATCTTATTTTGATTTTTATGCTTGATATAATGCAGATGGTGAGAAAAATTAAACACATTTTATTCTTCTTTTTATATTCATAATGTCAAATATTATATTTTTATAATTAAATTAAAATTGCGGTGCATAATGGTTTAATGATTCAATTTGACATTCATCATGTCCTCTAACAAATTTTCCATAGCTAAATCAAAATAAAAATTAAATAAAACTTTTTACAAAATTTAATAAAATATTCTTACCCTTAACCTGTACCTATAAAAATTGAAATAAATATCAGTAAAGTTAAAAGTTTTTTCCTTACCCCAAGAATTTCGAATAAGTCAGTAATTTTTTCCATTTTCTTGACCATATCCAACTAATGTAATAGCATGATATCCTAGTTTTTTGTAATCAGTACTTTTCTTTCATAGACACCTTTTCGATGAAAAAAAAACTATCATAAACTGCAAAAGTTGCAGTTACAGGTCCATATTTTTCAAGTGCTTTCATTGTTGCTTCCACTGGAGTTCCTACTTCCAGAAATCCACTGCATTTGCTATTGGGAACGCGTTCACGATTTTTTGATGCTTCATAATCGTTTTCAACTTGACCTTGATAAGGATACGAATTTTCTGATGCACAACCTCCATGATGATTTGAATAAGTGTAAATCTCTTGCACATAACCACCATTGCAGCCTCTGTAAAGTTATAAATTTTATTAGAAAAAGAAAATTTTAAATTTTTCAATACCTTGTGCACTCCATTGCTTCCTGTTCAGAAAGTTTCACCCAATTATTATGATGAATTATCATTTGTGCTTCTATTGTTGCAATCGCAGAGAAACTGTTTGTTTTAGAATTTTTTTTTAAAATATTTAACAGTTTGTTAATTTTGTATGGTACTTACACATAACAACTACCACACTGACCTTGATCCTAGAAAAGAAATTTTAACATTATTTAAATAGTTATAAATTTCTTTAAATCCTTAAATTGATGTAATAAGTAACCTAAATATACTTTAGAAAGCAAAGGAAAACAACACTAACAAAATAAAAAAGATTTTTTGCTAATTTTATAAAAAATTTTTGAGTTTCAATGGTTGCCCTTTTATCTCTTTCGAAAGTTGTTTTCTTGTGGTAGAAAGTAGCAAATAGGAAAAACACTAATATCGATGAATATTTCTTAAAAAACTTTTGCTGTTTATTATACTATCAAAAAGCTTTAAAATAAGCTATCAATGATAAATTTTGGTTGAGTCTTTGATAAATTATTATTTTTTAAAAAATTCGACGATTTTAAATGCAGAAAATGTCGGATTCTGACTATACAACTCTGACTTAATTATCTACGGATCATTGATAAAACTATATGATGCATACTTTTTACTTAGAACGATCCATCCTAAATATCTTTACAATTATTAATTTTTTTATGACTAATTATTAAATTTTAATAATGTTTTCTAGCCTGAATTGGTTGGAGTTTATTTTTTGCAACCCAATCAACATTATCAGCCAATTTACTACCATCATCATCAAAAACCATTTTATAAACAGGAAAAGAAAAATTTGTAGCCTGACTTGGATGTACTTGACTCAAATAACTCATTTTTTCAGCTTTAGTTAAATGCGTAAAATGATTTACTCCCATTTCAAAAGATTCAAGTCCTTGATAATAACGTTCATTGTGTTCTCGAATTTTTCTGTAATTTTCCAAAAATAGTCTTTTGCGCATTTCATAATGATCGAGTGATTTGATTTTGATGTTGAAATTTTTGAGAAAATTATCAAAAATTTCTGTCTCGATTTGCTCTTGCTTTTTGTAAACTTTCATTGGTTCACCAAGCTCCACAACTTCTACATTTTGGTCTTCTTTATTTTCAAGATCGATTGAAATTTTAAAAACACTCGATGAAGCCAAATTTATGGCAAATAATCCAATTAAAATTGTTGTTAGTTTCATGACTTTTCACTTCACTTGATTTAATTTTTGTTTAAAATCATCCTTTTTATACTATTGAAGTTTTAAAAATTATAGAGGGAGTAATTAGTAAACTAAAAATCCCAAATTATTAATCATAATGATAAATTTTTCAGAATTAAAAGAAAACAAAATTTGTGCATAAATTCAACTATAGTTTTTCAAAGAAATTATTATTTAAAAATTATTTTTTTTCACCTGTATAAAGAATTTTTCAGTTGACAAATCTTTTTTATGCACAAATTTTTAATCATGACTTTTATAACTGTCCTATTGCAGTTTTACATATAAATTTCTCATCATTTCGTTTAATTATTCATTGAAAAATGTATGACTATGATTAAAATTACAAATAATTAAAATATGAATGAATTTGTGATTGTTTTCTCTATGAAAATGATTAATTAAATAATTGGAAAAATTCTGAATTTTATTTTTTGAATATTCCCAAATGCTTGAGAAAGTTAACTGTAGACGAAAAGAGGAACAGTAAGCTGTAATGTCTGAAAAGCTCTAGAAATCTATTCTTTAATAAAAGTTTATTATTCTTCTTTCTTCTTCGGATGGTCAGCTCAGAGTGAGCTAGTAATACAAAATTATATATATCTTATACACTTAATCATTTTAAGATGCGAAACACAAAAAGCTTAGTTAGTTTTTTGTCACTAGATTGTTATGCAAATCATTTTTAATGCAGAACGAAATGCTTACCACGCTACATGAGCATCCTAAAAAATAAACTTTTTTAAAATTATTCTTATTTTCGCCATAAAGTTGAATAAATTTTGAAAAAGCTCTAAACTATTATTGAAAAATAGAAAGCACATAATAGAAAGTCTAATGTGTTTCGTAAATTTATACTTTTGGGTAGTGTTCATATTCTAATATATGTGCTCACATTTGTTTTATGAAAATCACAAATAAGTTTAGAAAATAATTGTTATCAGGAAAAACGTTTTCAAACCTATGAATAGTTAGCGACAAATACTTTTTGCAAAATATTTCATCAAATTCTTTAGGTAAATAATTTTGCAAAGTTTCTCATTCTATTCTTTTAGCAGAAATATTTGTTACTTTTAATAGGATCGAAAAATCGTACCTTTGTTGTTTCAATAAAAACTATTGTTATAATTTTGTGTTTAGTTTCATTTATTAACTCTTTCAATTAACATTTTTTGTTTAAAAAATTTAAATTTAAAATTTTTATAATAAAATCTACATATAAATTGCCTACGAGATCTAATTTTATATAAGATAAAGAAACTTCTTTACCGTGTAATTTTTATTTAATAAATTGTTTCAATATGATCGAGTAATGCTTCTAAAAAATTAAAATATCTAATCATTAAATTCACTTATGAAGTTAATTTAAAATTGAGAATAAAAAGCAAATTTAGTTTTTCTTTAAAAATTTTGTCTTTCTCAATTCTCTCACGATAGAAATAAAATTGAGAATTTTTCTCAAATATTAATTATTATTAAAATTCTACTCTCAAGATGATCATTTTCAGTCTCATCGAAATCTTCAAACTGATAAGTCAAAGTTATTATTAAGAGATCTTAATTTAAATTTTGTTCCGTAATACTTATCATTTCCATTTTATAAGTTATCGAAAAAGTGCAAAAAATTGAACTTATTTGTAATTTAATAATTTTTATCATTCGAAAATAAAAATCTGAATTGAATAAAATTATTAACAAAGAAAAGTGTGTCTAATTGCGTCAACTATTCGCTGATGATAGCAAATTTTTCTACTTTCTATGGAAAATAAACAAAAATATTTATAAACAGAAAGAGAAATTTGTATTGTAAATAAAGTGAAAATAAAAGAAAAAAGAAATTAAAAGTGAATAAAAATTTTCATCATTAAACGATTTAAAGTAAGTCATCATTTATTCAATTTTATTTATATTTAATTTATTTCTCGAAATATCTTATTTTTCTCTCTCATATTGAAATATTGACACCAAAAAATGTGACTTTAACCTCCTTCATTTCTCATTCAATGTGATTTTTAAATTACTGATAAGAAGCTTTCACTTACGCTCATGCTCTCTTGCTTTTCTTTAATTTACTCTTTTTCTGAAAATATAAACAAAAAAAAACATAATTTATGGTGACACAGAAATTTTTTTCTATTTTTATAATTTCTTGATAATTTCCAATGTGTTGTTTTTAGTTGAGGGTGTGTCAAACACTTGCATTTGTAATAACATGAATAATTTCTTTTTTGCAATTGAATGATTCAGCGGAAGTATTTTTGAAAACAAAGCATTTTTCATTGACTTTTCTGTTCTAGTTAAGATGTAGTTCACATTTTTTAATTAAATCAATTAATTAAAAATTTATAATAATATTTTAATTGCATTTTTCCAGACGTTTGCTCTTTTTTGTTCTTTGACAATAAGTTTTTCAGAATAAATTCCCCAAGTCCAGATATACAAACACAAAAAAGAGCAAAAATGATAGCAATAAAGAGCAATTTTCAGCTCTAATAAAAAGTTTTTAGAAAATTTTAGTTGAATATTATCTTATCATAATTACAAAATAAGTTCAAAAATTATTACATATAAATAAGAAGGAAACACTTGATCAAAGAAAAACACACTGCATGCAATGAACCTGTTGAGTATTTTATGCCCATCTTAGAAACAATAGTAACAGAATAGCTCTAATTACTAATAGAGATTGAAAATTTTCGAACAGGTACTCTTTCATTGAACTATCGGCAAACATCTTAAAACTTAGCAGATTGCCAACCTAAAACTTTCTTAACTGTTCTCATAATGGAGAGTTCAATAATATTTGTTTAAATTTCTTTCAAAATATTACCAATTTAATTCGTAATTTGTGATTCATTTTTAAATTGGAAAATTCTTAACAAGAAAGCTTTTTTGATATTTATTTAAATTAATTTCAATCATATTGTTTGCATTGCCAAAATAAACCAAAAATTATCAGGCTTTGAGAGATTAAATTAATTTTGATATTTTTAGAATCTCTGCAATGATTTATTAAAACTTCTCTCATTTTATTTAGTATGAAATCGCAATCTGATTTCATTTCACATCCGTGTCACACTTAATGCTTCACAAAATTACGTCTCATTTATTCATTTTAAAAAGCTTAAAACCACGTGCTGCCTGAATCAAATGTATTTTATGAGGAAAAATAATGAATTTGTCATGGCGAGATTTCACTGATTTAATAGATTTTTCATAAGACTTTAAACCAACGATTTTTCAATTAAATCAAAGAAACAAACCAAGTTTACTTGAAAAAAGTAAAACCTAATAAATAAATTTCATTTTTTAAAACTATTTCATAGAAATCAAAAATAGTCTATTGCCGGCATTTCCAATAAAATTTGTTGAAACATAAGAGACAAACTTTGGACTTTGTACGTTTATTGTTTTCCTCTATCAACTGTTTGTTTATGAGATCATTTAGTGTACTTTGGAATATTATTTAGTTTTGATAATTAAATTTGTTGTGATATTTTTAGATTTTCTTAATTTATTTATTCAAGCATTCATAAAATATTTCAAAGCGGCTGAATTACAGTTCTTATAAATTTAAAATAAATTTTCTCTTCTTAAGGAAAAAATTTTACCACAATGAATGCCAATGCAACAGGTTTTATACTTCAGACAATGTTTTTCATGCTCAATCACAATGCATCAGATTTCATGCAAACAGTTTTCAGTAGTCAAACACCAGAACCAATTGATCCAAATGAAACACAATGTTTTGGTGCTTATGGATGTTTTCCAATAAATTATCCATGGACATCAGAACAAAGAGCTCATAGTGTTTTGTAAGTAAATTAAAATATAAAAATAACAACGAAATTTAATGAAATAATTTTTTTAGTCCATTTCATCCCACAATACTTGATGTCAAATTTGCAACTTTTACAAGGAAACATCGGAAAAATCCAAAAATGCTTGACTTGAATGATCCATTAACAATTTTTCATGCAGACATAAATCCAAATCATCCAATATTTTTCATCACACATGGATTTTTAGAATATGGTGGTGCGCCATGGTTGAGAAAATTAACAGAAGAACTTTTGACTCATGACAAACATTCAACTGTAATTGTAATAGACTGGAAGTCAGGGTCAAGTCCACCTTATTATCAAGGTAAAAATATTTTTTTTATTTTTAAAATTTTCTTTAATATTTTTGGTTTTAGCTGTTGCAAATATAAGACTAGTTGGCGCAATTGTAGCTCATATGATTTTTACAATTTATGAAGAATTGAAATTAGCAAATTTAGATAAAATTCATTTAATTGGTCACAGTTTAGGTGAGAAAATTTAAAATTTTATTCAAATTGTTAATTTATCAAGTTAAATTTATTTTAGGAGCACATATGAGTGGCTATGCTGGTTATTATTTGCAAAGAGATTTTGATTTAAAATTAGGAAGAATCACTGGTAAGTTTAAAAAGTTTTAATTTCTTTTTTTATTTTTTCAATTATTTTAATTTTTAGGTATGGACCCAGCATCACCTTACTTTGCAGGAACTGAAGAAATAGTTCGTCTTGATCCAAGTGATGCTAAATTTGTTGACATTATTCATTCAGATGCATCAATGTTTGTTGAAGGAGGTTTTGGAATAAAGCAAAGTATAGGAATGATTGACTTTTATCCAAATGGCGGTGATAATCAACCAAAATGTACAACTGTAAGAAAAAAAATATTTTTATAAAACTTAAAATAATTTTATAATTTTTAGTCTCTAAATATGGCTTGTGATCATGTTCATTCAGTTGAGCTTTTCACAGAAAGCATCAACAGCAAATGTCCATTTATGGCAATAACATGCGACAGTTATGAATCATTTAAGAAAGGAAAATGCAGTAAATGTAATCGAAATGGAAACTTTTGCTTCCAGTTTGGTTTTCACAGTCAACAAAGTTACAAAAATCACTTCAGCCTAGGTCATGTTCTTTCAAGTTCATCAATGTCAGCATATTTCATGACAAGTGCTAAAGAGCCATTTTGTAAAGCGCATTTTAAAGTAACAGTAAAAGTTACTGAAAATGATGAAAGCCGAATGCATGGTGGTGAAGTTGGATTTTTATATCTCAAATTAAAAAATTCAAGAACAGAAAATGCAAAATTTTTAGTCAATCAACAATCAGTTCATTTTGGTCCGGGAATGAATTACACATTTTTGACTATTGGCGACTATATTGAAGATATAAAAAGTGCATTAGTTGATTTTAAACATAAATCAACAGCAAATCCTCTCACTTGGAGAGTTTTCACACCTAAAGTCTATCTTGAATATATTTTGATTGAATCAATGGAGCATCCAAGTAGTGGTGTACTAAAATTATGTCCAAATCATGGTTTTGCTATTTTAAGTGGTGATAGTTTATTGTTTAAAGAAGATTCTTGTGATTATACAAAAAATAATCGAGTTAAATAAAAAAATTTAATTTTAGTTTCATTTTTGTTTTTTTAGCTTCATTTTTAGTTTGTTAATAAAAAATTTAGATTAAATTTTGTTAATGAAAATTGATTGATGTTTTATTTTTTGTAATTATTTAAGTGTTTCAGAGCAAATAGTGACAGTTTTAATGTCGAAATATATGAAAACATTTTTCACGGAAAATTATAATGTTTGATAATATTTTCCGGATATAAGAAGTTTATAAAAATTATAATTATCCTCAATTTTAATTCCATGACTAAAACAAAGAAATCAACAAATTAAATTTGACTTTTATTGGAAATCAAAAGGTTCAAGATTTCTTAAATCTGCAAAAATTTAAAAAATATAATGGGAAATTTTTTTGATAGTTTATGTACACTACGATGTTGGAGCATCTAAGGCGAGCGGCACCGGTTTTGTCAATATCGGCATTACGGTAAATGTCGGAGCTTCGTATGACGGATTTTGGGCAATGACGGCTGCCGACAGTCAATTTACGATGAGTAATTTACTGGCGGCAGTGACAGCAGGCTGTCGTACCGACGATTCCAGCGCGGGCAAAATACCTGAATTACAAATCTGCTTTTAAATTAATTAATAATGAAAATTTTAAATTTAAAAATTTTTTATTTAGAGACTTAAAGCAGCACATTAGTCCAAAAGAGGAACTTTAATAGCTATTAAAAAAACCAATTCACGAATGATGCATGTTTTTCAAATAAAAAAATTTTAACTTGTAATTTTGAATGTTTACAAAATGTAAAATAAAACTATCCCATGTTTTATGAAAAATAAAATTTTTAATGAATTTCAGTTTGACTTTAGCTTTCTTGTAATGAAGTCGAAACAAATTTTCATTCTGCTTTTGACAGCAAATTTTGTGACGTCACAAAAAAATTGGACAAAAGAAGTTTATGTTCCAAATATTTGTGTATGTGGCACATCAACATATTGTGAAATTGCTGCAAGTAAGAAATTCAATGCAAATCTGTAAAATTTTGATAAAATTATTTTTTAATCAGCTGGTGGAATTGTTGATGGAAGTGGTGGAATAAGTCCAAGAATTGTTGCTGTGAGTTTAAAATTTTAGTCAAATTGAAATGAGCTTTTTGCTTTTATTAATTTTTATCAATAGACAGGAGAGGCAAATTACTATTCTGGCTCTTTAGATGAAATTTGTCAACCAATCAGCACTGGTTTACCAATTGGTATTAATTTTGACTTTATTTTATATTTCTTAAATTTTAAAAAATATATTTTAGCTGCTACAAATCAATCAAGTTGCAGCAAAGGTCTTGATCGTTGTTGTACACCAATTGGCTATTCTTGTGGTATAAAAAATTTCTTTTATTAATTTTTAATTTTAAATTTTTGCTTATTTAAGGTTTAAGATATCCACCAGTTTCAAATGGTAAAAAGAAATTTTCTATTTGCATAAACTAATATTAAAAATTATAATCTTTTAGCACCTAAACCAGTTCCCGGGTCAGGTAAAATTTTTCAATCAATTTCTCTGAAGTTAAATTTATTTTTGTTCAAAAATGGTTTCATTTTATTAAGTCTGGTAATTTGTTCATTAGGTCAAGCTGATTATGGAGCATATCCATGGCATGCTGTGTAAGTTTATAAATTCTTTTCCACAATAAACTTTTAAAATTTATAAATTTTCATAGAATTAACGGACCAAACAACACATTCATTGGATCTGGTGTTTTAATTGACCAAAAACATGTCCTAACTGTTGCTCACAAGATATGCAACATGTAAAACTTGTTGAAAAAATTTCAATTTCCTGTTTAAATTTTTTCTTTATTTTCTTTTTTATTGTAGAAGTATGACAACAGTTGAAGTCAGATTAGGAGTTTATAATCGACTTAATAATGGAAGTGATCCTTTTCCAACTCTTATTTACAATGCTTCTTTTGTCATTCATCCGAGCTTCACTGTAAAAGTAAAAAACTTAAAACATGACTTTATAGAATGACTCTTCTGCGTAGATAAAATTTGAAAACAGAAACTAAAATTATCATTAAATTGTTCATAAAGCTTCAATAAAGTTACTCTAAGGTAGCTTTTCTGAATCTTAAATTGTTACTTAGTGGTTTAAATATGCTCTAATAATCTTTCATGTGTTATTTTTCATCTCAATTTGTTTTAAAGAGTTTAAAAATTTCGTTTACTTTGAACAAAAACGATCATTCATCACTTATAATTTGAATAGAGAATTTTCCAAAATTTTATCTACGCAGAAGAGACGATTACTTAAACACTATTTTAACAATTAATATATAAATAATTTTAATTTTATTTCAGAATTTAAAATACAATATTGCAATTTTGACACTATCTGGTACAGTTCCCCTTGGGAAATATCCAACAATTTCAAATATTTGTATACCTAGTAAGTTTGAAAATTAAATTTAGAATCTGAAAATTCAAATCAAATTATTTTCAGACACAACACTCTCGAACATGACTTGTTGGGTTTCTGGTTTTGGATTTCCTGATCAATTTAGTCCTACATTAACGAGGACAATTTCTGATGTTGATGTTTCAATTGTTGACACTGCAACATGTCAGAAGCAATTAATTGCAACAAAATTATTGGGTGATAATTTTGTTCTTGATCCAAAACATTTCATTTGTGCTGGTGGACAATTGCAAAAGGGTAAAAAAGTTTTTTTTTTGAAATATTATAAAACTAAATTTGAAATATTTTTTCAGATGCTTGCTTTGGTAAATAATTTGATTAACAGTAATTTTAGATAAATATTTTCATTTGTAAATTCTTTCAACAACTTTCAGGTGATGGAGGTAAAATATGAAACTTTAATTTTTGAATTAATTATTTTCTAATTCATTTTTAATATTCAATAATAATATGCAGGAAGTCCTTTAGGTATGAAAATTTTTTCAAGATAAAATTTAATTTTAATTTTTATATTTTTTAGTTTGCCGAGTGGTAAATATTAAAAATTTGCATTAAAAATATCAATTTCTGCATTTGTAGACTGAAGTTTTAAAATATCGATTGAATTTTGATTCTTAGTCAACATGTTAATTCTTATTACTAGAAGTTTCGCTAATTTTATTTGTCTTTTCTATGGAAAAACTGCCGAAATTTCAAGCTGCTTTGAAAAGTTGATTATGAAAAGTTTACATATATTAGTTTAAAACAAATAAAAGTTACTTTTTGATTTAGGCATAAAATAATAAAAACATTTAATAATCATTGAAAAATTTTATTTTTAGTATGATCGATATTACTTGGCTGGCTTAGTTTGTGAGTAAAAATTAGTTTAGTTTGTGTCTTAAATTATAAATTTTATTTGAAATTTCTTTGGTGACTTAGCTTGGGGTCTAGGATGTGGAAATTATTCAGTTCCAGGTTTGTTTAGTTATTTAAATCATTCGCTATTAATTTCATTTTTAAATCTTTTTCGTGTATCTTGAAAATTATCAAGTAATATTCGAACAATCTTTTTATCAAAGTTCTTTTTTAAAAACTTAACAAAATTTAAACTTTTATAATTTTTTTGAAGGTGTCTATACAAACGTCCAATCCTTTGTTCCTTGGATTCAACAAACGATTGCTAATGAGACTTCATTCACAACGGCAAGAACTACAACAACTTCTAGAGCAACAACAGTTTCTAATTCCTCTAATTCATCAACACCAAGATCAACAATTAAAGCTACAGCTAGAACAACGACTAAGGAAACAACAACAACTAGACGTTTAACAACAACAACTAAAAGATCAAAAAAGGGATCCTAAAGCTATCAATAACAAAAATTCATTTATGAAAAATTTTTATTTGTGAGAGAAATAAATTTTAATTTTGTGAAAAGAAATTTTTGTGTAACTTAAAATTCTAAAGGTTGTTTAATTAATTTAAAGGATAAAAGAAGTCGCATTAAAATGTTTGGTTGCATTATAAAAAAAATTTAAAATGATTAAATTCTGCATTATTCAATATTTAAATACATTTTGACGAAAATCAACTAAATTTCTTATTAAATAAACTTTACAACTGTCAAAAAAGTTTTTAAATAATTATTTCCTCTCTTTTTCTTTTCACTTACCAATACAATAAAAATTGTATTCTCTTCTTTTTACACACATATTCAACATTTCATAAGATACGATAATATTTTCATCACATTTTATTTTCTTAGTATTTTTGAAGTATTTAAGCCGGTCGCATCGATTGCGAAATTTTTAATAATATTTTGATTGCAAACTAATTAAGATAAAAGTAATCAGTGATGTCAGCGCCGCCAATTGTTTTTCGTGATGAAGAAGAAAATTCACAAAGATTAGAACGAAAAGCTAAAGAATCTCCATTTATGATTATTGGTAAGCAAAAAAGATCTTTTTAAAGCGCAATTGAGTGAATAAAGTGTTATTGAATAATTGCAAAATTGAAGTTTTTCAAAATTTTGCTTTTCTGCGAGTATGAAATTGAAAAACTTGTGTCTGGAAATGACATTGAAATTTTGACCCCTAAAATCGAAAGAAAATGTTTATCGTAAAAAACGTGAAAATTATTGATGAAAAAAAAAAATATTATGAAATGCCAGTAATGGAAATTTTTTTGAGATTTTTCATCTTGGTTCTTCTGGAAATTTGAATAAATTATTTTTTGTTAAAAATATTAAAAATAATTACTTTTTAGCTATTGAAGTTACAAGTAAATGTAAGAAGCCAAAGACTAAAAGCTATTGTGCTAGTTTTTTGACAATTTCTTCAGGTTAACTTTCTATCAGCAAAATGACATAAATCGTAAAATTAGAAATAAAAAATTGAACTTTTGTAAGAAAATTTTAAAAGTCTAAAATTTTAGAAAAGTAAAAGTTTTATGATAAAATCAAAAATTCTTTGCAATTTCATAAAAGATTTATAATTTCGTTTCAACTTAAAGATTTGTTGACTTTCAAAACTAAAATGTTAACAAAACTTTTTCTAAAAAAACTCAAAAACTCATTAAAAATGACTTAATTGTTTATTCTTGTTGCACTTTTTGTTTTTGAACCCAAAACTGTGTCATAATCACTTGGAATCCCGCTATTGACCTTGACAGCAAAAGAAGCGAATATGTAATACGTGCAGCAGTCATATGTTTTGGCGCATGATTGTATTTGTAAATTTTGTCTATTTATTCACACCATTTTTCTTCTTATTTGTCTTCAAATTTTGTTTATCACATAAAATTCATTTTCTTTTTCTTAAATCATCTAATTTATGTGAACGAGAAAGGCACGAGGAAATAATAAAATTTATTGTAAATGGGAATTTTCAAAGAAAGCTTGGTTAAAAATCATAAAATTTATTTTATTTAATTTATAATTTTCAAGCTTTTAATTTGCTTTTTAAATTTTCTATCGTAGGAATTGGTGGCCTTCTCGGTGCACTTGGTTACTCTGCTTATAAATTTAAGAATCGTGGAACAATGTCAACATCAGTCTATCTCATGCAAACTCGTGTTTTAGCGCAAGGAACTGTCGTATCATGTCTTGGATTGGGTGTCATCTACACAATGCTTAATAATTTTGTATTTAATAAGGAAGATGAAAAGAAGTAAAATTTATGAAAATTTAAAGAAAAATCTGGAGAGATCTCTCGATTCATAAAATTAGCTGATAATATTCTTTGATAATATTTTGTGTATTTGCTGTAAAAATGTTATAGAATCGTTAAAGCTTGACTGAAAATCAACTTTTTCCTTTGAATTTTTCTCTTTGGCTACCTCTTTTAACTATAAAGCATTTTAACAAAAAAATAACGAAAAAAGAAAGTTTTCGATAGATTTTATGGTTTATTTAGAATAAAAATTTCACAACAAAACAAAAAAAAATAAAAAGTTTTATAATTTAAATTTTTTGGTGTCTTTTTAATTTACGATTTTAGAAAATCTTTTCTAGTTATATTTTAATAAAATCAAAAATTTTTTGAAAAATTAGGAGATTTTGAGCAAATTTTAAAATAACATAAAATAATTCTTCTACTGGCCAACAACCCGAGTAACCAAAAATACGTAACGACTTTTCATTTTCTTGCCGTGGCATGCTTATCTTTACTTTTAATTCTGAGATTTGACTTTTTAATGTCTTAAGAGTAAAAGGAAAAATATTCCGATAAATTCATATCTCTTACTTATAATCGTCTTTTTGATAAAAAGTTTTTTTTACCAAATCACATTTTAAATTGAAATAATCAAAACTTTTCAAAAAAAAATTTCATGCACAAATAAGTTTTAATTTATCGTTCATTTATAATTTAGTCTAGACTACGGATTATTCATTTAAAATTTTACCAAAATTTGCCTTTGCGATTTTTAATTTTTACGTTTGCTTTAATATGAGATTTATATTTTCCTTTCTTTTAAACTAAATTTTTAAGTACCTTCAAGTTTTGAATTTGGCATTATAGAAAAAGTTTTTTAAACTCTTAAAAATTTTCAGAATTAATTTCATTTTTATACAGTCTCACAAAGTTTCTCAAAATCATTGACAATTAAGTGATTCATGATTTTTCTGAATTGATTTAGCTGGCATGGATCTTCGCAGTCTTTAATTTTAACTGCTTTTGGATATTTATCATCAGAATTAAAGTAATAATAAATTTTTACATCCATATCAACACTGGAGTAACTACTATGCAATTCTATTGCCAATGCAGATGAAAAGTCTGGCTTATTTGATGTTTGTTCAAGGAAATTCATTGAATGCATTAAATTTACAAGTGTCACATCATGAGCTGAATAAATATTTATAGTTTTATGAGCAGGCAAATTGTTTCGTTTATTGAACATATTTTCAATAATTTCACTTGCTAATGGACCTGCTTTGATTCGTTTCATAAAAGGAGTTTCTGTGATTAATCTTAAATATTTTTCAGCAAATGGCAAAGTCTTTTGTGGAAAAATTCCTTCAAGAAAATCTGGCAAACTCCATCCAGCTGCTTTTTCTGCTTCTAGTGTGTTGTGAAATAATTCAAGTTGTAAAAGACTGCTGATATTTTCACCTGTATTTACTGAGAGAATTCTATAAAGTGGCTGATTTGCTTCATCAATTCTTTTGATTTCTTCTGACTTCATTAGTTCATCATAAACTTCATTGTATTTTGGACAATTTCGCTTTTGAGCTATAAGATCGTCAACATTGCGAGGAATTGTATAAATTGGAATTGGCTGCCATGGTATTGGTAGAGGATTATTATTATCCAGTGGTGGCATGAAACTATAAAAAAATTAAAACAATAAAATTAAATTTATTTTCATTTGAATTCATTATTATGAAAGGATTATTAATTTAAAAATCACTGATTCAAAAATTGCAGACTTTTCATGAAGTTTTTACTTGCAAATTGTCTATAAATAATTTTTTTACAGATTTAATCTTAAATTTTGAATACAATTTAAGTTTCTACAAAAAATTGATTTTCAACCTTTTGTCGGAAATATTTTAGATCTAAGTCAGTACATGCTGGTTGATGACAGCGCATGGTGATTTGGAATGATATTGGTCAAAAAGTTGTCAAATATCATATTTATTAGAAGAAGAAGATTTCTCAAATAAAGAAATTTAGCAGATTTATGTGTATGGATGAAGATAGAACCAAAATTTTATAAAATACTACCGAATCTTAGTCAATGCTTTCTAAATAAAAACAACATCATCACATTTGTCAGCAACAAATTTTATATGAAAATTTACGGAATTAATCACCGAAAACACTGATCTGTCATGTCAAAAAAGCACTATAATCTCCAACTAACAGGGAGTCGAAATTAATCTACTTGTTTTAATTATGTAGCACACAAATTTTTAAATATTTGTTTCTGTATTTTGGGACTAAATAATTTTTCTTATTTCCATATTTTTTCAATGAAATCCTTTATGACATTCTATGAAAATTGAAAAAGTCATATCTTACCCAGCTAAAAATGCTTGTGCACTCATAATTGTTCGATCTTTCCAACTTGATTTCACTGAAATGATTTTTTTAGAATAAAATCCATTTTGAGGTAGCAATTTTAAGTATCGATGTCTCAAATTCTTCCCTAAATTGTACATTTGTAAGCTTCCTTGATTTGTCAATGATCCTGGATCATGATTTTGAACTTCATTAAGATAAAAATCTTTTCTATAAGTTTTGTCAGGATATTTTGCGCCATGTCTGAAGATGATCTAAAATTATTGACATAAATCTACCTTGAAAATCTAATTTTAGCAATTTACTTACATTAACTTGTTGCAAAGTTTTCATGTCTTCATCTGTATTGTCACCAAATGCAACATATGCAAATAAAACTATTAAAATTGAGACACCAAGGATTGTCACAGACACCATCATCGCTTTTCTATTGTCCATAGTGAAAAATATGAAAATTTTTTATACAAATTGTTGCTTCACAACTCAATCAGCTATTAATACAGTGAAATGTCGTGAATAATGAGAAAATTTTATGCAAAATTTAAATTTTTTTTATTCTTTTACTTACAAAGCTTTCAGATTGAAGTTTTGATAGAAAATTTCATGAAATTTGTTATGCATGGGATTAATTGAAAAGTCAATTGTTAACTTTTATTTGAAATTCAGAGACATTAAAAGAAATATAAAAATTTAATATCTACGATGCAAAATAAAAACAAAAAAATTTAAATAAAAATGAAGCAGAAAAGAACTGCGAAGAAGCAAAATACATTTTCGCAGCTGTGTTTTGTTTTGATTTTGTGGATAAAAAAGAATATTCGTGATAAAAAATAAGAAAATTTATAATTTAAAAACTTAAAATTATAAGAATAAAAATTTATGATCATAAGAAAGTTTAAAATGAACAAAATCTGATTTTAAGAAACCAAATTAAAAAATATTGCGAAATACCGGAAATCAGCAAAACTAATTTAAAAAGCAACAAATTTTCAAACTGAGATTCAAAACTCTATTTTGTTTTGCTTTATTTTACCTAAAAATCTTCAGAAATGTATATAAACAAAATAAATTTCAAAAAAATTTATCAGTTCTTCAAAAACGCAACAAGAACAAAGACTTAAAGACAAAAATCATTATTTAAGAAATTTTTTGAATTCATTATAACAAAAAAATGTTTCCATCAAAATCAAAAGCAACAAATCCAAAAACTCACCCAGTCGTGATTTCATGGACAAATCCTTATGAAAATCAACAAAATCAAATTGATAAAACAAAGATCAAAAAAGAAGATGAACTTCAAATTGTGACAAAAGTTATTCAAGAGGAAAACTTGATTGTTGATGGTATTAATTATTATAATCGAGTTGAAGTTTCAGCAATTGAAAATGAGACAAATTTGAAAAAGAGATCAAGAGAAGATCAAACTGACGTTGAAAATTTAAATTGCAAAAAAATTAAAATTTCTAATATTGAAATTAAGTCAGAACCAATTGACAATTTGAGTTTAAAAATTCAAAAAGTTCATGAAAATTTCAATGACAATAGTGATGACGAAGAAGAAGGACGTTTAGTCATCAAAGAAGAAGAAGAATTAGTCATAATTGAGGAAAATTTCAATACTAAAGAGGAAAAAATTGAACTCAAAGAGACTCAAACAAAAAATATAGAAATTCTCGCTGCACCACAATCTCCAGCAAGTTTTTATTCTTCAGATGATAACAGTAGCAATCATTCAGCTTCTTCACATACTTGTGAAATTTGTCAAAAATCATTCAAACGCAAAATTGATCTTATTCATCATCGAAATATTCACACTCAAGCTAAACATTCATGCAAAATGTGTGGACAAAAATTTAAATCTTTAGGCTATTATAAAAAGCATGAATGCAATAATTGTAAAATTTGTGATCGAATTTTTAGCAGCAAACAGCAATTGAAAGCTCATCAACGTTTGAGACATGCAGAAGGTGAAAAAATTGCTCTCTTTCAATGTGACTTGTGTAACAAAGAGTTTAAATATCGTCATGGAGTTCTCTATCATATGCAAGTTGAGCATATTAAAGGACCAAAGAAAGAATACAATTGTGATGTTTGTGGTAAGATTTTTGACATGAAAGAAAAAGTTCGTTTACATTTGAAGCATCATAGTGGATTTACAAATTGTCATTTGTGTGGAAAGCGAGTAAAAACAATCAATTTAGGACATCATAATCGTTATGTGCATGCAAAAGAGAGAAATTTTAAATGTCAACTTTGTGGCACAAGTTTCAAGACTCGTGAATGTTTAAAAAGTCACACGAGAACACATGAGAAAAGCTTCGGTTGTGGTGAATGTGATAAAAAATTTCCGAGCCAATATTTGCTTAATGAGCATCAAATTTTACACAAAAATCCTGACGAACTGACTTGTAAAGAATGCAAGAAAACTTTTGCTCAAAAATATTGCCTAAAAGCTCATATGAAACTTCATGAAAAGGGTCACAATTTTGAAAAATTTCGTTGCAGCATTTGCAGTTATTCGACTGAAAATCAAGATAATTTGAAGAAACATGAAATGAAGCACAAGAGGAAAGAAGAAAATGAAAAATTAACTAAAGATTGGTTTCAATGCATCAAGTGTCCAATGAAATTAAAAAATAAACTCAAATTGGCAACTCATTACTGGAAAAAACATAACATTAATGTACCAGAATGAAATTTTTTAAAGCTTTAATTAAATTAATAAAATTTTGACTTTGAATAATTTTAATTTGACTTTTTTATTAAATTTTACTTTTTGAATTTCATAATTGATTGGTTATTTGTTTTGTAAAAATATTTTTCAACAAATATGTGCTTATCATTGATTCCTATTGAATTTTTTCTGTGTCACTGTAAATATCTTTTGCGAAATCTGTAGTATTTTCTGGGTAATTTTAAAAATAAATTGTTATAAAGGATTCATAAGAAAATAATTTTAAACAAGTAAACTGATACTGATGAATTTCTATAGCTCAAGTGTGAAGTGTTGGAAACTAATAAAATTTTTCGATCAAATTCGATTCTTAAAAAAGTCAGCCAGCTTAATGAATCTTTTGCTCTGTTAAGTTGTTTTATTATGAACAGATGATTGCCAAGCGGTAGTGAGTGAACGTTGTTTGTATCTACCCGGAGGATTCCACGACATTGCTTGTTTTATGAAGTCTTCAGAGCTCTGTTTTAGTGTGTAATTAGTTTAGTTTAAATTTTTTTTGCCAGTTTCGTTAACTAATAATTATTGTCTAGGCTGAGCGTAAAAGTCGCTATTGTTAATGAATATAGGATGATAAATGCCACAAATATTTGTATGACGTTTTATAAACAAGTCTTCATAATTTCCAAATAGCTAAGTATGAGTTTAGTTTTAAATAATAAGAATTTAGAGTAAAAAATTAAATTTGAACCTCGAGACATTTTAAATTATTTATTTTGTGATTTCAAATATCAATACAAATTTTATTCCATGCTTTCATCAACATTATCAGTTTCCATATCATCATCACCATCATTTTGCAATGTTGAATCATTCTGGGGTTCATAAGCGAGCTTCAATGGACTAATAACAATTCCATCAAAAACGCTCATTTCACTGATTAAATTTTCTTTCTTGTCAATACCCAAAATGACTTTATAACCGCCATGTAAGAGAACTCTCAACAGCATTTGTGCTGCTAAACAGAGATTATCTTGCTGTTCCAAAGTCAAACAAGTATGAACACGAACTGGCATGTTTTCACAAGGATCAAGCAATCCAGATGAGCCAGGTAAAAACAAACCTGATGCGAGTAGTTGAAAAACTCTTCTAAATGCTTGATTAAGTGACAATGCTTGTCGATTTGCATTAGACAAAATTGCAAAATTTGCCAGCAAGTCAATCATCCATGGATTCATGACAGAAAGAGGCTCAAATCTTGCCGCTACATCTCTCAAAATTCTTATTAGAACCTTAACACTTGAGTTTGAATTTTCTTCAAAGAAGCGAATGTGACGAATTGCTGAAAGACTATTGACGAGATTTTTTTGCATTTCTGGACTTTCAACTTTTCGAATATTTGGAGGAACTGTTGCAATTAAAATGCAAACGCGAGCTTGCCAGTTGAAAATGTCAAAACCTTTCTCAGTTAGTTGAACAGTGATCATTTCGGTCTTGGGAATTACTTCGGTTTTCATACTCTCTTTCAGCAATTCTTCAACCTTCTTTGAGAGTGCTTCAATTGATTCTTTTGTTGGAATTGTCTTTAAAATCACGACAATATCTGCAATGTTTTTACCCGTCCTCATTGTTCCTTTCTTATAACTTCCAACTTGACGAACTTCTTCAAGCTGACATTTATCGAAATTGCCTGGTGCAACAACAAGATTGTCGAGAACTGTTGATACTTTTGTGACCAAATTATTGAGCGCTTGTTGTTCCTTGTCAGTAGGAGTTAGATCCTGATTTCTCTTAGTCAAAGCATTCAATAATACTGTATCATCTGGTGATGGATTTGTTGGAACTTTTGGAAAATGCACTGAATGCTCAATTATGTTCAAGTCAAATGGATGACGAGGAACTAAAAAAATAATTCAAAAGCTTTATTCAAAAATTCTAATTTAACCGGTTTTAAGTCAAACTTACTAAAACTCGTCTTTTTATTGAAATTTCCACGCATTCCAACACGAACTCCTCCTCGTCCACCTCGCATATTACCTCTTACCATTTCTTTTCACTTAAAATTTTCAAATAAATTGAATTTATGAAAGAAAAATTTCTAGACGAGATGAAAAAAAATATTGATTAAAAGTTTACACCCAAATAGAAAGTTTAAAAAGATGCAAAAGAAAATTTTCTGCCTCTTTTAGATTTGTTTTGATTTTGTAAAAAGTTTATGAAAAATTAAATTTTCTTGTTTTTAGTGATTTTCAAAGAAAAAAGATAATTAAAAATGGATGGTCATGTTGCGGAATCATCAAATACAAGAGAAAAACAAAATGAAACAGAAGAAAGACTGAGAAAAAAAAAACTAAAAGAGAGAAATTATGGAGTAAGTTTTTGCAGATTAAATTGATGACTAATAAAAAGGAAATTGAGATAAAAATGAATTGAAAAGAATTTTTTAAATTCCTAATTCAATCAAAAACTACTTTAAACTGTGGCTTTGTTTGTTTCATTTAAATTAAAAATTCTTTGCAAACAATTTTAAAAGATATAGTCCAATTGTTTAATATTGGATTTAGAAGTTTAGAATTATAGTTGAATAATTTGATAATTTTTGTAAGTTTATACAAGTTTCTTACGAATTACTATTTAAAGATTTTTATTCAAAAAGAAATTGATAATTATTGCCAGTTTCTTTCTATAATTTGAGGCAAAAAACACAAAAATAAAATATCAATTTTAAAACAAGACATTTGGCTATCACTCTAATTTTCAACAATATAATACATAGCTTTGAAGTGTAGTAAAGTCAAAGAGAAACAGCACTTGATAGCGAAAATAGAGTAATCATTGAAATTCAGAAATTTTGTATGAAACTAACAAACTAACTTTTTGCTAATTTTTTGTTTTTCAAGTAGCTTCATATTGATAAAAGTCTGAAAAACAATTAAAATTTATATCAAACCCTTTTTGATTTGGCCACAACTTATTAAAATTCAACAAAATTTTATTTGATTAAAGATAAAACATTAAAGAACTAAATTTTTATTATTTTTTAGTCGATTTATCAACTTAAAACGAAAAAAAAATCTTTTAATTGATTTTCAGACAAGCGTTTCATTAATATTAAGTTGAATTTTTCGTTAATTGCGGCTAAATTAAATAAAATTTAAAATATTTTTATTTTAATTGAAATTTTAATATTTTAAATTAAATATTTTCAGTCAACATCAACTGACACAGTAATTATAACTGCAAATCAACCAACATCAACAATTTTTTCAACTTCATCATCATCTCAACCACAAGTTCAGACTACAAATCCAAATCGTGATCGTCGACCGCAAGAAATTGATGAAGAAGAAGAACGAGAAATTCTCAAATATGGAGCAAAGCATGTTATAAAATTATTTGTGCCAGTTACACTTTGTATGATGGTTGTTGTCATGACCATCAATTCTGTTAGTTTTTATACAGTCAAAGACGTTTATCTGATTTACACACCATTCCATGAAACATCTGATGAGACTGGAGTGAAAATTTGGAATGCATTGGCAAATAGTTTGATTTTGATGGTCGTTATTATTATTATGACAGTTCTTTTGATAGTTTTATACAAGAAAAGATGTTACAGAATTATTCATGGTTGGCTAATCATGTCAAGCTTTATGCTGCTGTTTCTTTTCTCTTATTTATATCTTGAAGAAGTTTTGCGTGCTTACAACATACCAATGGACTATCCAACAGCACTTTTTGCAATGTGGAACTTTGGAGTTGTTGGAATGATTGCGATTCATTGGCAGGCTCCGTTAAGACTTCAACAAGCTTATTTAATCTTTGTTAGTGCATTAATGGCACTTGTGTTTGTCAAATATCTGCCAGAATATACAACTTGGGTGAATTAAAATTTAATTTTGATTCTTTTAAAGTATATTGAAATTTTATAAATTTTTTCTCAGGTTGTTCTTGCTGTAATTTCCATATGGGATCTTGTAGCAGTTTTATCACCAAATGGACCACTCAGAATTCTTGTTGAAACAGCTCAAGAAAGAAATGAACAAATTTTTCCAGCTTTAATTTATTCTTCAACAGTTTTATATTCACTTGTTGGCACTACAACAACAACAACAGCTGCTGATGGTGATGAACCACAAAGAAATGATACAAGAAGGCAAAATGATGGTAAGCAAAAATTTTATATTTTTTCCCAAATTTCTTCTAATTCAATATAAATTTTAGAATCAGCAGGTTTCAATCAAGAATGGGCTTCAACAACACGTCAAAGAGTTCAACAGCGACAAATTGAAGTTCAAGCAAATGATCAAAATCGACCAACTCAATATCGAACTGTTACACGACCAAGTGATAATTTAACAGAAGCACAAAGACATCAGCAACAAATGGAAGAAGAAGAACGTGGAATTAAACTAGGACTGGGTGATTTCATCTTCTATTCTGTATTGGTTGGAAAAGCTAGCAGTTATGGTGATTGGAACACAACGATTGCATGTTTTGTTTCTATCTTGATTGTAAGCTTTGAAATTTAAATTTTTTAAACTTTTTACTAATTTTCTTTTTTATTTCTTTAGGGATTATGTTTAACACTTTTACTTTTAGCTGTAACTCGTAAAGCACTTCCAGCATTACCAATTTCAATAACTTTTGGTCTTTTCTTCTGCTTTGCAACGAGTGTAATTGTTAAACCATTTACAGAAACTTTAGCAGCGGATCAAGTTTTCATTTAAAATGTAAAATTATTAAATGACATTAAAAAAGACTTACATCCATTAATTTTAGTTATAATAATAAATTTTCATTGACTAAGTCTTAAAATAAAAACAATTAAAGTGAAAAATCTGAAAGTTATTATAAAGATTAAAAGAAAGTTTTATTTTTTAAATAACTAAAGGGCTGAGAACTAAAACAATCTTTTATTATCTCAAATAATTTTTATGTTCTTCTTATTTAGCTACAAAATTCCCTCAAATTTGATACTTTTGAACAAATTGATGAAAAAGTTATTACCAAATGAAAAATAGTAATGAAAAATTCTAAGATTCCATATTCATCTCTTTTCAATAAAATCCATTTATTTGTCATTATTTCCTAAAAGAACTTAAAACAAAAGCTCAACATTATTTTAGTTTCTCGGGTTACTAATTAATTATTAATTTCTAAAATTTGACTTTTTGTTTAGCAAAGTAAATTTGAGAAAGCAAAATATATTTATTCTTAAAATAATCCGTCAATGTTTAACTTTCATTTGAAAATCTAAGCAAAAGAATTTCAGTAAAACTTTGCATAAAGTGGAAATTTTTTTCCCTCAATTAAAATATTTATTAGTTTTATGGAACTTTCAATATAAAATAAATTTTATTTTATTTTCTGTATAACTTCATATTCTTCCTTTTGTTAATCTCTCTGTATTCAATTAAAATTTAAATAAAAATGAAATTTTCTTTCAAATATTATAAAAGTTAATTAGAATTTATTTTATTTAAAATTTTCGAGACTAGATTTGAGAACTCTTGATTTTTTTATATTAGTATCAGAGCCCGAAATTGACAGATGAATGAGTAAATTCATGAGTAAATTTGCTTGGGTAAAAGTTTATGAGTAAATCGTAAGTAAATTTATTCAAGTAATAAAATTCACTTACTCTTAATTAAATTATGTGACGATTTCAGGCTCTGAGAAGTATTATTCAATTATTTGAAATACTAAAACGTTTTATTTATATTTATTAGACTTCATTTAAGTCATATCAAAAGTATATTTTTTAACATTAGAATTCGAATTTAAACAGGCAGGCCTGCGCATATACTTTTACAAATTGGTTTTAATTTGATTTACTTAAAAATGTCTTTTAACTCATTCAAAATTTTTTTAAAGAATCTTAATTCTCAAGTTTTAAATTTTAGAAACAATTTCAACAAAAGATATAAAATTATTTCTTCATTTTCTTTTGTTCATTAATAATTCCTTTCATCCAGCTTTCTAAATCAATGATTTGATCTTCATATTCAGGATTACAAGCATATTGCTTCATATCAGCCACTCCAGCAGCTCTCAAAATTTCTTCATCAATATAAAAATTACCAGTAAAAGCTTTAGGGTTTCTTACTAAAATAACATATGCAGCATCAGCCATAATTTCTGGTTTTCTTGAGTAATTAAAGCTGCCTTTGCCACTAAACATTTCAATAGGCGATGTGTAGACTAACATTTTTGGCCAAAGTGCGTTGACAGCAATCGGTATGTTTTTAAATTCTTCAGCCATTCCTAAAGTATTCATACTCATACCATATTTAGCAATTGTGTATGCAAGATGATGTGAAAACCATGTTGGACTCAAATCAAGTGGTGGAGCAAGATTTAAAATGTGCGCATGCTTAGATTTCTTTAAATATGGTAAACATTCTTTAGAAACCAAAAATGTTCCACGAGCATTTATCTGTTGCATTAAATCATAACGTTTCATGTCAGAATCTTCAACAGAAGTGATGTTGATGGCTGAAGCATTGTTTATTAAAATATCAATTCCTCCAAAAGTTTCTACTGCATTTTCAACTGCTGATTTTACTTGTGATTCACTACGAACATCAACAACGCATGGCAATGCTTTTCCTCCTGCTTTTTCAATCTCTTCCGCTGATGTGTAAATTGTTCCTGGAAGTTTCGGCTATAAACATAAAAATATTTGATAAGAAAGTAAGAGATAAAAAACAAAATAATTTTTACATGCGGTTCAACTGTTTTTGCTGCTATGACAATATTTGCACCATCGGCTGCTGCTTTTAAAGCTATTGCTTTGCCAATTCCACGTGATGCTCCTGTTATGAAGAGAGTTTTACCTGCTAATTTGCTATAATGAGTAAATAAAATTGTTTTTATAAATTCACTAATTAAATTATTTTTTCTGTTTAATCGACCAGAATGGAAAAAAGTAAATTTACTTCAGCTACTTTTCATATAAATGATTAACTTATTATCTGTTTACTATTTATAAAAATGTTACTGACCCAAAATTAATCATTATTACAATAAATATGTCAAATAATTGTAAAGAAAATACAAACTAAAATTTTTATCATATTTTTGTTATCTATTTTGGTTCATCATTTTTATCTACATATTTTTATGATAAAATAAACTTTTTTTACTTTTACTTCTATTTAAAAACTTACAAAAAAGCTTCAAAATTGAAAACTTACTTTGTGCTCATCTCTTAAAATAATTTTTTCATTTAATTTTAAAGTTCAAACTTTCATGAACCAAATAAAAAATAAGACTGAAAGAGAATATTTGACTGATTTTTTTTTTACTTTCTCAGAGAACGAAACATGTTACTTCCAAGAAATTTCAAATTTTTTCTATTTTTGATTTTCATTTTTCTTATATTTAATCATTTTATTATTTAACGAAAATATATAACACAATAATTTGTTCGATTCATTAAATTAAACTGCAAGATGAAAAAATATTTCTGTTGCAATTTTATTCAAGTGCAAAAATAAAAATTTTATATGCCTATTAATTATATCTAAGCCTGTGCTCTCAAAAAAAGAAGTGAAAAAAGATATTTTTAAGCACAAAATTGTACAAAAGCAGATTGAAAGTAATAAAAGCTTGGTATTGTATAATTATGATCGTTCGATTCATTTACGAACGTTGATATCTGCTACAATAAATTTTTAATAATCAATTAATTATATGAATAGTTTTTAGACTACTAACTCAACTATCAAAATAAACTGTTTATGATTTGCAATCATTTAGCTCATAAATCAGCTTCTATATTCAGCAAAAATTCAAATCAAAGTTTGAAAAATTAAAAGTTATCATATTAGAATATAAATAGTTGAAGAAATATTAAGAATTTCATAAAATTTACAATAACAAAAAGTCATAGAAAACGATATTAGTATGCATATACTTTGCAATTTCTTTTGATAGTGACTTCTTTTCAGATGTGCAGTAAAACAAAACGTTGACAATATTTGGTCTGGAATGTCAACTTAAATTTTTGATCTGCTCAAGTTATCGCTGCTGATAAGAAATAATTTGTATTTTCAACACTTCTTATTTGTCTTTCTCGTTATTTAATTATTTATTTAAATTGATCATTTATGAATTATAAACATTATTTGTAAGATAAATATCTTGTAATAACAAAAATATTTGTGTAGCATAATAAACTTTTTAACTTTGGAGATAAAATTTATTATATTTTGATCATTAATTTAGCTTTCATTTATTTTTCTATCAACAAACGGAATTACAGTGAAATGCGATAATTCAATATTAATCTATATAACAGTACAGATAAAACATTGATAAAATGAATTGAAGTATTATTGATTAATTTTTGCAATAATTTACAGTATTATTTAATTAGTTGTGCTGTTTGGAAGAAAAATTTTAAAGAAATAAAATTTAGTAAAAGAAATTTTAAACTTTTTAAAATTATTATTAAGTAATAAACGGTTTAAGCTAAAAATTTTTAAAGAAGATTGTTTAACTTTAAAGAAGAAATTTTTGAACTTTTAAAAATTTGCAAATTATTACAAAAATCTACAAATCATTGAGTTTATTATTTTAAAAAGGTTGAATACTTACAAAAAAAATATTTCTTAAACGTCATATTGTCTCTGTAAATTTATAAGCCGTAAAATTTAATTGTTTAAATGTTATAAAAAGTTATTACTCAGTGAGAAAAAGTTTTTTTAGCCGGAGTCCGGCCGCCGGACAAAAAAATCGGTGAAGGACGGCGGCCGGAGTCCGAATATTAGAAAAAATTTGAAAATTCCGGAAAATGTAAACTTTTTTATATGAAAATTTGGCCGGATAGGACGGACGCCGGACTACATTTAGTCCGGATCGGGGAAAATATTAAAAAATTTCGGACTAAAATTCTCACTGGATAGAGCTATAAAAATTTTATAACACTTAAAGAAATTTATAATACTTAAAAATTCATTTTCTTTGGAACTATACTCTATAACTTCATGCAAGTTAAAAAATATTATTTTCGGTGAAACTTAAAAATAAGAAAGTTATGAGCTTTAAACTTTGAAATTATCAGTATTGAAAATATAATAAACTGATAAATAAATTTGATAATTACAGAACAACATACTTTTGGTTAAATATTGCAACTTGAAAATAATCTAATAAAAGATGGCAATAAACATTAAAGATAAGATTAATTTGCTTATCCGGGGATTCGCTGAAAATTTTAGCTATAAAAAATTTCTTTTTGTTCTTCATCTTGAAACCGCTGGTTTTTTTATCAACAGGTAGATAAGAAACTTAAGGGGAATTTTTGATTGCCATCAATTAACCTTTTTTTTATTTATTTTTGAAGCTACAATTTAATCCTCGCGTTTGTGACATTGATTTGTTCATTTTTTGTTGCAGATTTCATAACTAAAGATTATATTAGTAAGTATATTTAAAATTTTAAATAATGATCATAAAAAAAATCGAAACATTTTAATATTTTCAGGCACTGGACTTTATGTTGCTTCAATATTTCTCTACATTTTCATGATAATTCTTTCAATCGTTTCTCTTAAGGGAATGGAAAATGTGAGTTAAAAAAATTATTTTGAAAATTTTGAACACGGAGAAAAAACTTTTTAACTAGTTTAATAAAAATAATAAATGACGTTGTAAGGAAAAAAAAAATTTTAACTGGCATTAAGTTTGTGCTAATAAAGCATAGTTAGGTGTCCAAAAAAGGAAGCTTCATTAGACTCATAAAAAATTTCATGAGTGTTAAAAAAGTTTTATAAGCGACACGAAAAGTTTTATGAGTCTAGTAAAATACGCTCTCAAGGACTCATAGCTACGCTTTATTGACACAAACTTTATGCCAGTTAAAAATATTTTTCTCCATGTATTCAAATAAAATTGTGTCTTCTGGCATGGTAATTATCAGGTTCAAAATTTTTTTCATTTTTTGCTTGCAAATATGCAGAAAACAATTATGAAACTTTAAAAATTTGTAAAACTCATTTTTTTATATTAATTAAAAAATTGCAAACGTCATGAGTATTTAAGGATTCATAATGTTATGGATTTAGGTGTTTAAGCATTCAAAGTATTTTTCAAAGTGGAATTTATTAGCTAATAGTTTTTGTTAGTAGTTTTAGTTTTTATCACCTTTATTTTTAGCGCATTTTTGGAAAAAAAAATGCAGCTTATACATTCACTTTGTTCGGCTGGCTGGCTGGCTGGCTGATGCGCGAGATCTCAAAAACTACAATAGCTAGAGACTTGCGGTTTTTGTGTGTTTGATTTGTGCTATCGAGTTAATGGCTTATCACTTTATTGGAAAGCTCTCACTTATAGCATTATTCGAGAAATCGCGAATTAAATTTTTTATATTAAAAATTGTAAACAAAAATTTTTTGCGGCTACGCGATTTTCTTCGCACCTTTTTTAATTTCAATTTCCATTTAATCGTTATTTTTACGCAAATATAAACTGTTTTTAAAGAATGAATTTGAAAATCTAAATCAATTCATATCATTATGATACTTAAATAATACAAGATTAACGCATTGAATTTAAATATTTTAATTTAAATAAGTCCAAAGTTGATTGCGATGGAAATTTTTTTGTAAATTTAGATATGATTAGATCATTAGAATTTGTATTCAGAGAAACATTTGGAAACTTGCTTTAATTTGATATAATTACTGCAATTCTAGTTAGTGTAATAAAGTTAAACAGCTGACAATTAAGCGTGAAATTTCTCTATTCAACTTTGCTGTGACAATTGTATTTAAGGCTTAAGCTTCTGTTTTTGAAAACGATTTTGTTAATTTTATAATTTGTTAGGAAACACTGATCGGTCCCAAAAATGCGCTAAAGTACACCAATCCGTAAATGGGTACTTGGCATCTCGTTAAGTTTTCTACTGATAGTTTAAAACTGTCAAAGCAAACTTTTTAAAACTTATCAAGTCAGGAAATTTCTTAGACTTAGAAAATTTTTTAAATTGCCGAAATTAAAAAATTATTTCACCATATAATAATCAAAAATATTTTTAAATATTTTTAGGGCTCAAAAATTAAATTCATGATGGGGATGATTCCAACATTAATTTGGCCAATTTTATTTTTCTCTGCAATTCTTACACAAATAATGAAATTAAAATTTTCATTAGTGTTTGCACCTAAAGAAGGTTTTATAGAATTTGATGGTGCTTTAGCTATAATAAAATATAGATTAATACCAGAAAGCAATATTGTCGGAATTTTATTCATATTCATGTTTCTTCACATTTATTTTGCTATTTACTTTGTTGGATTATATATCAACAAATGTAGAAATTAAAAATTGACAAACACAAAAATAATTGCTCGTCGTTTTCGGTTTTTGATCGCTTTTGTCTTGAAATTGGGATACCTCAGAATAGAACTCAAGAGACCATTCTGTACTACTAATTATTACTACAATTTGAAACATTAACATTAAAGATTGTTGCTTCTAATAAAAAGTTCTGTTCGATTAAACACCGAAAATGACGAATATTTTTCGTAAAAAAAGTATTTGAATTTTTTTTATTCCGTAATTTCTCTTAAACTGCTTTATCAAACTCAATAATTTTTGCTTTGTCTTAAAGATAGAGAATTTGTCTAGAGCTTATGAGAAAAGCGAATAGAAATTGAAATTAATTGAATAATGAAAAATCAATATAAAATGGAAAAGTTTAAAAATTAAGAAAATTTTGGACTGCGAAAACTATTGCTTTAGATTAGATTAAAGCTTAAAGAATTCTTTTTAAATCCTGTAATGCAGTTCTAATAAATAATAAGGAAAATATATTTAAATTTGAATAGTAACAGTATTCAAGTTGTTTGATTTTTATTCAATTTGTTTTTAAAAGCAAAGTTGAAGTCAAGGCCTGAGAACTCTTTCAAAAATTTTTGATCCTAGTTTGATATTTTTGATTTTTGTTTGTTTTTTTTTTTTTTGATTCCTGTTTAATTTTTTTGATCTCAATTTGATCCCAAATTTTGTAAACTAACCTTATTTATGCAGATATTTTGATGTACAATCATTTATTTACTTTTAAAAGCAAAGAATTAATCATAAAAAGCGAAGATTATGATTAGAAAATCGAGATTTTGACAAAAAAATAAAATTGAGTCAAAAAATAATTATAGTAAGCAAAAAGAGTTCTCGGGCCTTGGTTGAAGTCAAATCTTTTAAATTTGAAGTTAACTTGGCTTACAAAGTAAAGTTGAAATCAAGTCAATTAAACATCAAATCAATTTGATTTTTTAGTAAAACAAAGAATAATTTATTGTGACCAACACGTTTTAATAATTGATATAAATTCTGGTTAAATATTGTATTTTCATTGCTTTAGTCAAAATATTTATAATTTAAAGCATTAGAGTCAATAAACTTTACACAAAAAACGGTTATTACCAATATTTTAATAGAATAATTTAAGTGTTCATCTCTTGAATATGTATATCAAATAAAATACTAATTTAAGATCATGAAGTTAACTTTTAATATTAACCAAATAAAAAAAGTCTATTTTACTCTTCTGTTAATAAAGTTATAATCTGAAATTTAACAGCAAAAAACAAATAAAAACAAAATAAATTTTTAATAATTTTTACTAAATATTTTTTATTTTACTTTTGTGCAAGCTATCAAAAAACTTCATATAGATTTATTTCATTATCATAATAATAAATTCACAAATTTTTCTTTGTATGTTGATAATACTTAACAATTACAGAGAATATATAGAAAATTAAATAATAGTTGAAAAGTTTTCTACATAACTTGAAATAGTTTTAGAATAAGAAATTGCTTAAAATACGAAGAGAAAAGAAAGAAATTATAAAAAACTGCTTTATATGCATCTTGTATGAATTTAAAAAAAAATGACTCAAAACAATTTTTGTTTTAAATCAATTGTCTAGAAAATTACACAATCAAGTTTCAATCAACAAGCTACATATTAATTTTCTTAGGCAGCAAATTTAAGGATGAATTTTAAATAGAATATTTTTACTAAAGTCCATCGTTGGCGAATTTAAACTTGACTGTGTATTTAAAAAATGCTCTAGAGCTTTAAATATTTCATAACATTATCAAATTTTAATGAAAAATAAAAATTTTAAAAATTCATAATCAATAAATAAATAGTACGAAAAGAATTAATCATGATTGAAAGTAAACTTCAAAGTATCAATGACTAATAAGTGATTGTTTTGTTGTTGTGAACTATTATTCAACATTTCTATTTATAAATATTGCTTTGTTATCGTCTACATTTCATAATTTGTTTTTGTTTTAATTTTCTACAAGGAATCTCACATGATTAAAAATTTTAATAATTTTTAGGCAAAAAAGACTTTTTTTAATGCTACAGCAAATATAAAGATTCAATTTTTCTCACTCATTGCTGACTTCAAATTCCTTTTGTTTAATTTTGGTCATCGTCTGAAGGTTTGTCTGATTTCTTATCATCCGAGTCATCATCGTCGCCATCCTCATCGTGATAATGAGTGACGCTTAATGGAGTTAGAGGTCGTGCATGAACAAGATGATCAGATTTTTGCTGCAAAGGACAAAAATAATGAACAGCTGAGGACTATCGTATGTTCTTACCTTCAGTAAAACATGATTTCCGAAGGGTCTTGTTGTTGCCTTATTTGTTTCCTGTTTCTCGTCATTTTTAATCTTTTGCTGATGCTCGACTGTGCTTTCATGTGGAAGAAGCATTGCTGGTGCACGAAACATGTAACTGAATGGATAAAACTGAAGATTCAAGAAAGTTGCTGCATAAATATCCGCATAACGAGTCACTTGCCAAGCAAAAAATGTTTGTCTAAAATACAGTTTTTATAATTTTATTTTCAAAATAGAAAATGTTAAAAAAATTTACCTTGATCCAGATCTAAAAAGACTTCCCATCATTCCATAATTCATGTCCATTTGATGTGTTACTTCACGTACGTGATTTCTTAAGGCAGAAATATCAGGCTTTTCTTTGGTACTCGAGTCTAAATTTCTAGATTTTATAAAAAATTTTGAAATTTATTCTAAAAATTTAAATTTTTGACTTTAACTTACTTATAAATTTCACCTAACTTAATGTCAAGCTGTTGAAGTTCATAAAACAATTGACATTTATCAGTCCAAACACGAAGTTCATCTTGCAATTCAGGAACAACTAAGAAAGTTCTCCAACCACGCTTCTTCTTGCTCTTGAGAATGTCACCAAAAATATGATCACCTATGTAGAGAACATCTTTACCCTAAAAGATAAAAAAGTGTTCATAATTCAAAAAGAGAATCATTTTAATGAAGAATAAATTGTTGCCCTTAGATAACATTTTAATTTTATTAAAGTTTGATGACCTTCAATGTTTATTTTAATGAAAAACTCTTAAAGCTAATTTTCAAATTAAAAAACTCACTTTAGCGCCCATTAAAGATGTAAAAACTTCACAACTGCCACCTGAATAAATTTGATCTTCTTGCAAACTGCCTAAATATGAACCAACTTTCAATTTTTCTGTTTTCATATCAACTTGTCTCAAAATTGTTCCCTTGAAGATTAAAAAATTTATCAAAAATTAAATATTTATAAAATATAAATTTTTCAACTCACTTCGCCAAAGAACAAAGGTTTTCTTGCATCAACAACAATAACATCAAAGTACGATCGCCAATTTTTGTAATCTTTTTGTGTGTCACTCAATCCAATTGGTCGCTCTTCAAAATCAAACAAATAAGTCATGATTTTATTGGTGAAATTGTAATCGCTGTTTGTTAGCAGAAAAGCTTTAATTCCTGAATCACGAATTCGATTTAACAGTAACAGCAGTCGAGGATCTTTTTTCACATAATAATCGAGATTTTCAACAGTTCGTTGTTTGAGATCACCATGTAAATGCACAAAATCAACAGCATTGCGAACATCTTGAAAAATTGAGCGAAATGACATAAAAAGTTCACCAATTTTTACTCCAGTACGTTCTCTTTGGTATTGAGGAGAGTTGATAAAATAGTCAACAAGACAGGCAAGCATGTAAGTCTCGGGAAGGTTAAAAAGTGTGTTGAGAACATAAACGCGTGACTCGTCAAGTTGTAAAAACTTGTTTGGATACAAATCGTAAATTGCTTGTGGTTTTAAAAAAGTGAAACCATGAACGCAAACAAGAATGTTGCCATAAGCATCAACTTTTAATAAATTGCCATAAAGTGTATCTAAAAATATTAAAATTATTCAAAAATTTTGAAATTTAAGTAAATTTGAATAAAAATTTACCAAACCATAAACCTCTAATGGGAAAACTTTGATCATATTGAAATTCTAAAATTTCTTCAGGATAACCAACAGTAACAAGTCGCTCTTTTATTAAATCAAATCCAAGTGTCTCATATTGTGGTGAATTATATTCAGCAATTGTATAATCGAGATCCATTCCTATATACTTTATCTTCTCCAAATGCAATGAACGATTTACAAATATTCTGGAATGAAAATCATAATTTTATAAATTATCTTATTTATTCATGCGATGAAGAAAAATAGGAAATAAAAAGAAAACCAAAAAAGCGTGCATGAGTTTTGTTGGAGATGTTTTTTGATACGTGTGAAATTTAAGTAGTTATAAATAGAAATTGGAGAATAACACTTGTGTTGACGTTTGGTCGATTGACTCTTAATGACGTAATGTGATTTATGGAAAATGTAATGACCATGAGGAAGAAAAATATTTTAATGAAATTTCAAATTTTTTCATAAGAAAACTTTGATTGAATCTCTATGAAAAATTTAATTTGCACTTAACAAATTAATTAAAATTAGAGACCATTAAAAAAAGACAATAAACAGCATTTAAAACATGCCTTTAAAAATATATTTTATGAAAAGCTTTTATGGGTAAACAAATTTATTGTTTTTCCTCTGGAATGTTCATAGAAAATTTCCTTCATTCATTTCTACTTGCGTTTTAAACAATTAGAATTCAATAATTATCATCAATAATTTTGTTTTCAATATGATAAGAAACTAAATGAATGAAAAATATTATTTAAATTTAGATTGAATAATTGGAAAAAAAGTTCATTCAGATATTAATAAATATAAAAATTAGTCATTTTATTTTCTTTCCTATTTGTAGCTTAAGGTAAATAAAAGAAAAAGTAGATATAGTCTTTATAATATTAGGTGTCTAATTTAACAATTTTACAATAATTAACTTTCTCTTTTATGTATGAAAAAGTAGTTAGGCTGAATACCAAGGAATATGCACTGAAAATTATAGTTAAATTTAGTTTAATTTAGTTAATTTTATATAAAGATACTCGCAGTGCATATCTCTTGACAAATATAAAATCTTTGAAATATTTTAAATTTACAATAAAAGTTAAAATTAGTGTTTTTTCATTTCCCGGGAATTGAGATTTCCGGGAACGGGAATGAGAACAAAACACTATGAAAATTACCACAATTTTTTAAAAAAGTTGTTAAAAACAACGAATTTTTACATTTTTAACAAAATTCATTAAATTTTTGGTGATAATTTTATAGCTTTCATGAATTTTAGAGCAAAATAAATTTTACAAAATATTTTTGTAAATTTCATTAAAAATGGCTGATTATGAGTTTTTATCGTGTTTTTGCTCATTATTTAAGAAAATATATGAAAAATTTTAAAAGTTGACAAAAAAATAAAAAATTTCTACAAAAATTTTAAAAATTTTCGTTATTTGTATGGAGTCATTCCCGGCCCGGAAATTCCCGGGAATTACCGGGAATATTCCCGGTTGGAAAAACACTAGTTAAAATGCATTCAAATCAAAAAGCAATTTTTTGTACAAACTCAATGATTTACGCTTATAATACAAAAATAATTGAAAATGAAAATATTTTAAATGAATTTAAAAATTCATTTAAATTACGGTAAATAAAAATTTTTCATTCTAAAAAATTCAACAAAACTAATTTTGCATCAAAAATTATTGTCGTGTTTTCTTCAAGTTTAAATAATCTATTAAAGAAAATTATGAAACACATATAAAGTTCGATCACCAATAAAAGTTGTAGAATTTATAGGAATTTTGTTAACTTTAGTTATCTGCTGACATTTTTAATAGTTTTTAAAGATTTAATAAACAAGAGTCATCGAACAAAAACTTTAATAAATGTGCTGTTAATTATAAGTAAATAATTTGATAAACAACGGCACTCAATGTTACTTTAATTCTGATTTTGCCAGATAAGCAGAAAAAGATGACATGTCTAGTCTGAAAAAAAATTCCCCTGACTGGCAGTCAACTGCTTTTATCACTAAGCTATTGGTAAACATCTTGAAGTTTGGCAGTTTGCCAACTTAAACTCTTATCGGGTCGAGTTATCGGTGCTTATAGCATTTAATTTTTAAATCAATAAACTCCAAAAGTGCTTTGTATTTAAATCACAACTAATTCAACTATTTTTAAATGGACCAAAATAAAAGACTAATCTATTATTTTAAGTTGAAATTTTTCTTGAAAATAATCTGATTGATTCTTAGTTACTATTGAAACGATTCATAGTTTGGTTTAAAATTGCCAATTGGAGTTCAATTTAAATTTATTACAAAATCATTATGTAAAAACTGGTTTTAAACTTGAAACCATTAAAATTTTCAGCTCGAAAATAGAAAAATTAATTTTTTTTGCTAAATCAAACAACATTAATTAATTCCTTATTTCTATGAAAGAAAAAAAAAAATAACAAGCAAATGTCACAAAAAATGCACAAGCCAATTAAAGTTTACATTTCACTTTTGCTTACGGCGACGAAATTTAAATATTTTTCTATTACTTATGTGACTATTTGTTTCATGAAAAATTAATGTCTAATAAATTATTCATGGCATGCTCATCAAAAATGAAAATAAATAAAATTGTGAAATCATTTTTAATTCGTTTTCAAAATATTGTGATTTGATTTGAATAAAAGGTGAAAAATATATTAAACTGATGTCTTGACCTAGAGTTAACAATGACATAAGATTTGTATACTTCTACAAATGTTAAATATATTCAAGTTTTGTAAAAGGTGATCAAATTTCTTATTCATTTCTAACAAGTCTTTGTGATTTCAACAGAATTCAGTCAAATATGAGTTTTATTTTCAAATTTCTTTCATTAAATCTTGCTTTATAGTAATAATTATTAATATCATAATATTACAAAAATACTTAAAACTTCATATCTATACAACTTTAAATTGTACAATAAAATGCTTCTATCTATCAGTCAAGACTCGACGAAGTACTGCACTTGGTTATAAAACCCTTCTTAAAAGTTTAATAATCATAATTATGATTTTATTATAACCACGACGGCTTTAAATGTTAACAAAATAGGCTTGCAGAGAGTATTTTAAAAATAAATTTTGTATTTATTTATCTAAAAATGATCAAAGTATTAAATTGTCTGACTCTTGGTCTAAACAATACAACTCCGTTTAGCTTCAAGTTTCTTCAAATCCTTCTTTTTAATCACTAATGCGAAATTTTAGCTTTGTTTCAAAAAGACATACCTAGCAGCTCAATAGATTATTAACGTTATTTATTGAAAAGAAATTTTGAAATTTTATCAAAAAATAATTTTTTATGAATTTTTAAATCTTTCCTTGACAGATTCATATTTTAATTTAAAATTTTTCCCATAAATTATCAAACAAAGAAAGTGCAAAAATTATTTTCTTTCTTTTATTTACAAAAATCAGCTGATTGTAAATTTTTACTCATGAAATAATATAAAAGTGCAGAGAAGAGAAAGAAGGAAGAAAAAATTTTTATTGACCCTTATTTCTCTGCGCATATCAAGGCCATATGTACAGAGAGTGAAAAAGAAAGAGCGAGAGAGAGAGAGTGAGATGAAGAAAGTTGAACATTTGTACATACAAAAAAAAATACAAAGAAGAAAAATTTCATGTAAAAAAATTTCGTTGTGACGTCGTAAAATGAATAAATTTAATGGAATGACATTGCAGTTAGGCATTTGATGACGACGTCAATTGGAATGTAAACAATTGAGTTGCATTTTATATAAATAAAAAACAACTTCTTTATTATCAGTTTTATTATTTTTCACGGTAAATAGTAGTGCAGTAAAAAAAAAAGTTTTAAATTTTTACCTTTTGTCAGTTTCACGCTTTGAATGACTCAATTCAAAAATTGGACTTCCATTAAAATTACTATAATGCACTTTTTCGTTGAGAAATTGTGTCTTATCTTCAACTTTACCATTGCATTTAATTGTAGACATTTTTAGTTTAGTTTTTATTATTAACTTTTAAACACTTCACAATAATCAAGTTTATTTTTTAAATAAATTTTTATTAGAGATGAAACTTATCTGTTGTATACAACTACGTTACATCGAAATGACTATATGAATAAAAATGCTGTGCTGAACATTTGATTTAACTAAAAGTGAATTTTTTTTCTCTTATTTGTGAAATTCATTTTTTGAGAGAATAAAAGTGAGAGAAAAAAGAGAATTGTGAGAGGAAAAATTGTGTGTGTTTATTTTTCTTAATCAACTCTCTTAAAAGAGAAATTGAGAGTAAAAAAGAAGAATTGTTTACAATTAAATGTAATAACATAAGGAAATAAGCGAAATACAGCTATGGTTAAAGGAAAAATAAAAGTTGCTTGCTAGAGAAATTATTAGAAATATTCATAAAATTTTCCATTAATTTTAATAATCAATAAAATTATTGTAATATATAAATTTGCAATTTAAAACTTCTTCTTAGAAACCTTTGAATTTTCGAATATATAAAAAAGTTATAAAAAACCTTTTTCTAATTGTAAATTCATGTTTGCAAAATATTTTACAGGTGGTTCTAAATTAATTTTTCAGTAACAATATACGTAAGAGTCTAAATTTACTTCACAACACACTGTATTAAATGTCAGAAAGTTTTTGACTGAACATTTACTTTTATAAATTTAACCTTTTCTGACACACCAGATGGTTTTTAAGAAAAACGCACTTTTATGACGCAATTCTTAGATTTATAATAAACTTTACTTTAATGCAGTGTTGTTTTTCAGTTGTTTGTTTCTATTTGTCTTATATAGATTTTCTATGTAAATTAAATTATATAGTAATTTCTTAAATCAAGAAGTGCGAACTCTATCAAAAAATTATCATAAAAATTTTTGATACTTTTCATAAAAGAAAATATTTTTCAATAGCTATTCTGTTTTGCTTATCAAGAGTTCTTACTCCTTTGGTCTAATCGTAGAGGAAGTTTTTTAAAAACAATGTAAATTCTAAGAAGAATACGCAGACAGTACTCACTCATATGAGATATTACCAAAGTTGAGTTTATTTAATTTAAAAAATAAATAAATATTCCAGCCTTGACAATTACTTATGTAAAATAAACTATAAACATAAGTAGCTGGTCAATATTTCATGGAATACAAAAGAAGTTATTAAACGTAAATTTAATAAAATTCACTAAACTAAAAGTAAACTAAAAACTTTAGAATTCAAAAACACAAAGCTTTTTTGTTATATATAATCGACCATCAAAATAATTTGTTTTCAAACATTATCGAATAAAATAGAGAATTATTCAAAATCAGTCTAGATTTTAATATAAAACGTTTTAAAAATAATTTAAAAAACTATTTTACTTCAATTTCAAAAAATAAATCTTATCTAAAAAAGCAAAAAACTGTAAATGTCAATGAATTTCCATCTTATGTTTTTTATATGTCCAAAATTCTCTAATTAAAGACAAAAAAGTTATTAAGCTAATAACAAGAAACAGTTTTCTCAACTCTGAATTTTCACACATGCTATCTTTTCTTCTTAGCAAATATTGAAGCAACAAATGATAGCAGAGGATAAATAAAATTGTTACAGTTTAATCTCATAAAACAATTCACTTTTGACTTGCAAATTTTAACATCAGAAAATTTCCATTGACTCAGCAGTTCAACTCTGTTTCTATTTATTTTCTTCCTCTTATGTCAATCATCACTCATAATATTTTTTAAAAATATTTTTCATTCAATAATCCACATTTTTTCGAACATACCTATGAGCAGTTTCTCGCTTATAAAATTTTTTATTATCAGTACCGTTTGTTGTCAAGTTATTTGTCTCCATTATGTCTCAAGTACGGTTTCAATTGAAGATTATTTTACAATTAACTTATTCAAAAAATATTATTTTTCCCTTGTCTTTATCGCTTTGGAAACCGAAATCAAATGTTTTTTATCTCTCCTGCAAGGGGATTGTAATTGAAATTCGTCAATTGTAGGAAAATTTTTGTATTAAATCGAGAGTAGTTAAAGAAAAAAATTTAGCAAGTTTTACAATTTTAATGACTTTTTTATAGAGTGTAATTAAAAAATAATTCAAATAATTTTAATTTCTTTAATTATTTTTTCTAAAATCTTCAAATCATTAGGAGGAAAAGAAATTAAGAAATTTTATTTCAATAGTCATGTTATTCTTTGGAAAAAATTTAAAAAATTTAATCTAATCTTAGAAATTTTATATTTTAAATATTTTTCTAATATATTTTTTAACGTATTTTTTAAAACAAATTTCTGCATCAATTTTAAGTAATTCTCGCATCTTTCTTAAGTTTTTAAACAAATGTTGAAATTTTTATATAAATAAAAATCCTCGTGTATTTAGAATAAACAAGTTTTTTTACAAATTCTTTTACATTCATTGCCTTTAGTGAACAACATTTATAAATATAGTCAACAAATCAAATCAAAATTACATCACATAAGAACCTTTGAAAATTTTCAAATTAATTTTCGTAATAAATCTCGTAATTAAATTAAAAATTTTATTAAATTCAAAATGTCAACAATTAATCAACAACGTCAAAGAGTTGAGCAAGAAATCACTTCATTAGTCGATAATCTTGATAAATCTTATATGAGAAAAATGCAGGTAAAATTAAACTAAAATTCTAGCTTCTGCCGGTTTTACACAAAAATTTTAATTATTTTAGATGCAAATGCATGAATGTGCAGCAAAATGTTGTCAAGATACGGAATCTTCCATGGATGTTGTGCAACAATGTGTTGAAAGATGCTCAAAACCTGTTAATAAGGCACAAAGGTAAATTTTTGAACGAAAACTTTAAATTCTCATTTAAAATTAATTTTCGTATTTTTAGATATGTTCAAAGTGAACTTGAACGTCTTCAAAATCGTCTTCAACGTTGTGTTATGGACTGCAATGATTCAATTAAAGATAAAATGCCACCAAGTCCGAATGAAGAACAAATTGCAAAATACACAGCTGAATTTGAAAGATGTGCCATTAAATGTGTTGACAACAGCATGGATACACTGCCAGGATTGTTTAAAGCTATGAAAAATGTATTGTCAAAAGGTGGAAATGCAATTCCTGATGTTTAGAAATTTTTCAAAATAAGTTTTGTGTAATGATAAAAATTTTCACTTAAAATTCAAAAATTGTGATTTTTTCTTTGAATTTTTTGAAATGCAAATTTCTCAATATACAAAACTTTTTATGCTAAAAAAAAAATTTTTATTATATTTTAGAAACATAAAAGAAAATAAAAAATAGAAAATAATTTAAAATCATCCGCAAAGATGCGAAAAGTAATAAGTTTTTTTCTGCCTCACTCACACATTCAATAGTGAAAATATCACGATCCCGTGTTATCATTTTTTGCAAATTTTTTAGTTTTTCACTTTCATTTCTAAATTTCACTTTAATTATGAGTTTAATAGCTGCAATTAATCCTTTAAGAAGAATTTTAAGCATCACAATCTTCAAACAATCACGAAATGTTTCACATTTTACATATCAACCAGATGAGAAAGCACCGATCGAAGGTGAAAAACAAAAAATGAACATGTTCACTGCCATTAACAATGCTATGGATATGGCACTTGCAAAAGATGACTCGACACTGGTTTTTGGCGAAGATGTTGTAAGTGTCAAATTCAAAAAGTATTTAAAAGACTTAGAAATTTTTTTTTTCAGGCATTTGGTGGAGTTTTTCGTTGTTCATTAAATCTTAAGAATAAATATGGTGGCGATCGTGTATTTAACACACCACTCTGTGAACAAGGAATTGCAGGTTTTGCAATTGGTGTTGCAGCAATGAATGTCAAAGCCATAGCAGAAATTCAATTTGCTGACTATATTTTTCCAGCTTTTGATCAAATTGTTAATGAAGCAGCAAAATACAGATACAGAAGTGGAAATACTTTTGATTGTGGATCACTGACAATTCGTGCACCATGTGGTGCTGTTGGTCATGGAGCACTTTATCATTCACAAAGTCCTGAAGCTTATTTTGCTCACACACCTGGTTTAAAAATTGTCGTTCCAAGAGGACCAAATAAAGCAAAAGGTTTGTTGCTGGCTTGCATTAATGATAAAAATCCATGTTTGGTGCTGGAACCAAAAACACTTTATAGAAGTGCAATTGAAGATGTTCCTTTGGGTTATTTTGAAAGTCCTTTGGGTCGAGCGTAAGTTAAAAATTAGAAAAGTTTCAATTGTGACGTTTACAAATTTACTTTTTAGTGATATTTTGAGAGTTGGTGGTGATGTGACTTTAATAGGTTGGGGAACACAAGTTCAGTAAGTAAAAATTTGATCATGAAACTTTTATTTAACCATTTTTAGTTAAGAATATTAATTTTTCATATTTTGATCATTTACAAGCATTTTTCTTATCTCTTTTCTAGCGTTTTAAGAGAAACTGCAGAATATGCAAAGCGAAAACTCAATGTCAATTGTGAAGTTATTGATTTAGTTTCAATTTTGCCATGGGACGTTGAAACTGTTTGCAATGTAAGTAAAAATTAGTCTAAGTAATTGAGTCAATTAATGCTTGTAAAATTGATCATTTTTAGAAATTTTATTTAATCCATCAGCTCAATGATAAAAAGCTAAACTAAAAAATTTATTTTAAAATTATTTTAATTATTAATTTTAGTCAGTAAAAAAGACTGGTCGTTGCATAATAGCACATGAGGCTCCAGTAACTAATGGATTTGGTGCTGAAATTGCTGCAACTGTACAAGAAGAATGTTTTTTGCACTTAGAAGCTCCAATTCAAAGAGTTTGTGGATGGGACACACCATTTCCTGTAAGAATTTTATAAAATTGTTAGGAGGAAAATCGCTTAGTCGGAACTTTTTTCGATTTTTTCGACTCAAAACCGGAAAAAATCAAAAAAGTCTGAAACTTTCGATTTTTTCGACAAATTTCCAATTTCTTTTCAAGTGTTTTCCCCCTAAAAATTGTTTTTTAAAATTATAACCTCATTGAAAAACTTTAATTTTCCTTTTTCAGCATGTTTTTGAACCATTTTATCTTCCTGATAAATATCGATGCTTGGAAGCCATCAAAAAAGTCATCGATTATTAAGATTTCATTTTTTTACAATCCTGCATGAACCCATCGTACAAAATATTGTTTATTAAGACTTAAAAATTCTTTGTTTTTGTTTTTTCAAAGCAACTGAGAACAAGCTAGTAAGAAATTTAGTGTGAGTCCGGCGGAAAGACTAAAATTTTTGAATATTTTTTAAGTCCAACGGCCGGAGTCTGAATATTAGGAAGAATTAGAAAATTCCGGAAAATATTAGTTTTTCTTTATGAAGATTTGGCCGCATAGTCCGGCCGCCGCACTAAATTTAGTCCGGATCGGAGAGAATATTAGAAAATTCCGGACTAAATTTCTCACTGGAGAGCTTCATTATTTTTAAATAATTGTCTCTGTTTATGATTTCAAAATATTAAATCAAAGAATTTTTAAGTTTTAATTTTATAAGAAATAATTGGGAATATCTTAAAGCAATTGAACATTCTTTTAAAAAGAGGAAGTTAACTGAATTTATTGAAACTTGTTGCATTTATTAAATATAAAGTAGGGTTCGGAAAAATTTGTCTGCGCAGATATCTGCGCTGACAAATCTGCGCAGATATATACGCAGATAGATTAACGAAAAATTCTAATTTGAATTGTCAAAATTACATTTTTAAAAGCTATTCTTTAACATGTTTCAAATATTCTTTGTTCTTTCTTTCTTAATAACTGGAATTACATTTGAAATGCCATTTTAATATTCTGTAAGTTTTGTTTTTAAGAAATATTATTTGTGACGCGCTTCACCGTAAAGGGGTACAAAGCTTACAAAAAATTGAGAATTTAATATGACTATAACTTTTTACAAACATAAACAAGCTGAAAAATTCTTATATATTCGAAATCAGCGACTCATAATTAGTTAGAAAACATACTTTTAAAGCAATATATCAATGAAAAAAATGTGAATGTTTTGATAAAAAATTTTTGTCTGCGCTGACAATTTATATGATCTGCGCAGACTTCCGAACCCTAATATAAAGAAAAGATTATAGTTTTTGAAATTTTTTGATGAGCTGTTAAGGAAAACTGTTAAAATATTTTATTATAATAATAAAAGAAACTTTAAAAGATTGAATAAAACTTTTTACTTTAAAATTAATATTTTTCTTTAATTATTTTCCTAGGGTTCATAACATTATTTATCATCAACTGAAACTCTAAAAAATTTTCAAAATTTCAAGAAGAATGAAGAAAAAAATTTCATTAAAATTAAAAAATTTAATTTTTTAAAATAATTAATTTATTACAATATTTTCAAATTCATCTGCACAAAAGCTTTCTTTAAATTCATCAACTTCATTACTTATCAAATATCTACCGTCCATTGGACACATTTTATATTTTTTCCCATCATCAAATGTTTCAATTTCAATGAATTCTACAGAAATTTGTGATCTATAAATTCTCAAATTTTCAAATGAATAAAAATAAAGAACTCTTAAACTTTTAATTTCAGTGCCAATATAAGAAAAATTTTTCATAAAAATTTTTGTTTCTCCTTTTTCAATTTTTTCAATTTTTTCGTTTAATTGAATTTCTTCACTTTTTCTTTCATTTCCAATAATTGAAATTTTTATAAATCCTAAATCATTTTCAATAACACTTTGATTTGAAAATTTTACTGAAATTATTGCATGTGATTGACAAAATGGTGGAGTTGCAGCTGTATTGAGATAAGCTTCAACTTTTGGTTTGTTGTCAATTTTTGGAAATTCAAAATGTTCATCATTAGAAATGTTGAAAACTTTTTGATAACTTTTGTAGCTATGAAAACCAAAAGAAAAACAATTTTTCTGCTTTTCACCGCAATTGCAGTTTCCATTTGAAAATTTTTCATGTGAATCGCAAGAAATTGCTTTAAATGGACATTTTGTGTTAATACTTTCAGTGAAGTAGCTGATTGCTGTTTTATGATGGCATGTGATGTCAAGTGAAACATTTTTACAAAATGGTTGATTTTCTCCATCATTTAAATAAAAATCAAGATGACCAACTTTTTGCTTCAATCCAAAACTATTTCGAATAAATAATCCAGAATCAGTATGAACAATATCGACAAACTTTGCATCTGATGGATCAATGCGGACTATTGGATGTGTGAACTAAACAAAAAATTATAATATTTAATCATTCACAATAATTTTTAAAACAAAAATAAAACAGTCGTTTTTCAAGCGCCCTCTACAATTTTCATAGCGGAATTTTTCGGAAGTATTTTTGTTTGTCGATTTCAGCGTCGACGGTTCGATCGTTGTGTTATTTATTATTTTATTAATTTAAATGAAAAAAAAATTTTTACCTCAAAATATGGTTTTGCTGGATCAAGTCCTGTTATTCGTCCTAACTTTAAACTAAAATCTCGTTGTAAGTAATAGCCAGCATAAGCACTTAAGTGCGCTCCTAAAAATATTTGTCATTAAAAATTCATAACAATATTTGCTACCAAATTCAATGCTCTTTTTTCTCCATAAATAGAATTTGTCAAGAAAAATAATCAAAATTTCACGCTTTGATCTGTTATTGATAATTTCAATTGATACTTTGATCTATGACTATGCAACGCGTGTGTTTATTTTTAAGACGTGTATTATTTACATAAATTCGTAAAAAGTTATCACTTTTTTACCCTCTCTCACTATCTTTTTTTTTTGTTACCAATCAAAAGAAAATTGAAATAAATGAAATAAGCAAAAAAAAAATTCTTTCTTCATTTGATTTCTTCATTTCATTCAAGTCATGAATATTTTTAAAATAATTTTTGTGTTTTTTGTGATAAAATCAACTTTTTCATTATCTGTAGTTGAAAGTGAAGTTAAAAAACATGAAATTGAAAAAAGAGGAATATTTTTTCCTTGGCTTTTGTATCCGCTAAATGCTGCAACTGGAATTTTAGTTGCCATTGCAATTCCTTTAGCAGATATTGACAGAAATGTTTTTGTTTCATACAATTTTGAAGCAAATTACAATATGCCAAATATTCCATCAGATTCAGTTCCTGGACCATTAGTACGATTAAAACTTGGATCAACTTTTGAAGACGTATCAGTTGATCCAAATGCTGACACGTCACCTGATGACGCTATTGCAAGAAGTTTTAATGGAACTGAACTTGGTGAAATTAAAAATGAAAGTTTAAAAGATTTTGCATTTATAACAAGGAAAAAACTTTATCGACTAATTGAAAGTCGAATTAATAAGTAAGTTTTTTGACAAACAAAATTAATTTTTGAAAAGATTGATCGAAATTTCTATTTTCAAGTGATGGTTATGATGGCAAAAAATGTTTTCTTCGAGCTATTTGTGAATCAGCACAAAATTCATTTCTACAATCGAATGGAATTGTTGGACATATTTTGCATATTATTTTGACGTAAGTTTAAATTTTTGAAAGAATTTCAAATATTCAGAATATTTGTAATATCGTGCGATCGTCAGCAATTTTAGAATTATCTAATGAAAAATAACCAGGTGTAGACACACATTGTTTTTTATTTGTACTTTGAAACTAAATTATCTAGAATAACTTAACAAAAGAGTAAGAAGGGTCAAAAAAGAACTACAAAAATCTAAACAGATCAATGAAAATAAATGGGAGCAACTTAATGATCTTTTTTGCTCTTTATTGCTCCTATTCGCTCTTTTTGATATTTTTTGATCTTTATTTGATTTTTTAGCGCATTTTTGGAAAAAAAATGCAGCTTATACATTCACTTTGGCTGGCTGGCTGGCTGGCTGGCTGGGTGAGGAACGAGATCTCGAAAACTATAATAGCTAGAAACTTGCGGTTTTTTGTGTTTGATTTATGCTATCGAGTTATTGGCGGCATTTATAGTTAGAAAGCTGTCACTTATTGCATTAGTTGTGAAATTGCGAAATAAAATTTCCATATTAAAAATTGTAAACAAAAATTTTTTGCGATACGCGATT
>JACWBX010003953.1:7437-23384 GCA_014622435.1 Polypedilum pembai
TTTTTTTCTTTTTACAGAGATAATCAAAATTTTATTAGATCGCGGATCGACATTGCCATTGCCGCATGACGTGAGGTAAATTTTCCTTTTACGTTTTTTTCGGTTTATGCTTCCGCGTTTTATGCAAAATAAGTAAATTTTTCTTTAAATGCATGCATTCTTCTTTTGTGTGATACTCACGAATGTCATTAACAAAGTGAGATGAAATTTGCAAATATATATTGTAGCAGATATCTACGCTTGATGATAAATAAATATCTACTACCGATCAAAAATTTGTATAATGTGCGCAAAGAAATTTTTCTTTAGACACGTGAATGAAATCGCGAAATATTTTTTCAATTTTCTCACTTTAATTCGCGATTTAAATAAATAACTCGAATAAATTATGATAGTAAATAGGTTTATTAAATGAATGTATATAAATATAATAATATAATATAAGTGAATATATGATAAATGAAAATTAATAAATGATATGATGAAGTGTGTATGATGAATAAGAAAGAAGAAGTATCTCGTAGATGCTATAATATTGTGAATGAAAATTTTTGTGATGTGAAATATTTATTGTTGTTGTTTCACAAGTTAGTTTATTAGAAAAATAAGAAAGAAATCTTTTTTGAATAGCTTTTCTAGGAAGCTTGATTAGATAAATTAAGGGTTCGGCATTATGCAGATAAGAAGAAGAAAGTTATGCGCATAATGCCGAACCTTAGATAAATAAGATTTTCATAAGGAAGAAGGAGAAATGAGTCTAAGACTGTTTATTTATAAGCCTATGATATTTTATTTGAAGCTATAATCAATGAAATAAAATTTAAATATTGCCTGGTGAATTCTTTCTGAAGAATTTTAGTTTTTTGAATCAAATTGGTCAAGATCACTTTCGTAATTTAATTTTTATGCGAAGTCTAAAATAATGCGTTCTTGGAACCTTTTTTTGTTACTAAAAATTCAAATAATCTTTGTCTTATTGCCTTATATAATTTTCTTTAATAATTTTTTCAAAAAGTTAAAATGAATGCAAATTAGCATAAATTTTACTTAAATCACTTCTTTCAAATTTCATACTAAAATAACTCTAAATTTTAACTTCAAAATAACAATTATTGATTACATTTTATTGATTTTTCCAAAATAAACTTCAACAACAATTTGAACCGCAATTTAATATTCTGTGGCAGACACTCGATGCCATAATTTTTTTTTTAAATTGAATCATTTTTCTTGAAAAAATTCACTCACGATTTTCTCATCTCATTTTCATTTTTTTAACGATGATGACAACAATGACACATATTTTTGCGTTGTGACAATGATGAAAAATAACAACAACATACATTTAGATGCGGATGTGACGAATGCGTAACTTCGCGAATGGAAGATTCACTGCGACATTCGAGGTCGCGAATAAATGCCTATCGGGCTCTTGCTAGCCCTAGTCTAATAGCTTTATCATCAAAAGATCCAATTTTAACTGCCTTTGAATTGTCATGGGAATTGCGACGCTTGAGTTTCCTCGAGCATGAATTTAAGGTAGAAAAATAATTTTCATCACACTTTATGTGACTAAATTAAATTTTTTTTTCTTTCTCTCTCTCTCTCTACTTATTTAGAATGAGTATATGGAGTTAAGGAAACAGTGCCAAGATTTTGCCACAGCCCTTCTCGATCACACACGTTCATCACATGAGCTCGAAGTGCTGCTCAATCATGATCCAACAGGTCCCGCATTCGAGCATGGTGAGCGTATGCATCTCAATCGTTTAAAACTCGCTGTAAAGCTTCGTCAGAAAAAGGTAACAATTTTATTCTTCATTGTTTGAACAATCGCTCGACAAACACACGCTTTGGCAAGATAAAAATCCTCACTTAATGGTATCTACCTGAGCTCTTATTTATAAACTACGCTATGCCACCTTTTGAAAATGGTAAATAGCTTTTACGCTAACCTTTTATGACTTCACATTTTACTTCTTAGCGGATGCGCGTATTTACCATTGTGAAAGATTTTGTTGTGCACACAAAAGAGTAAATGATATTGACTCAAAAATTTAAAAATTTAAATTGAGTTTAAAGTTTAAAAGCAAAAATTATAAACACATTAATAATTTTTGAGTCCATTCAAGCAAAAAACCATTAAAATTTTTGAATTATAATTGTTTAGAAGCAAAAAAGAAAGGATTAAAAATTGCTGCCATAAAATTAGTCTTTGAAATTGCTTTTGAAAAACAAAATAAAGCGTTCATAGAGAGCGAATGTTAATGTGATATTTGGATTTATACCAGCTTCACGATTCCTTGACTATGCTTGCAAAATTTGCAATCGTTTCAACGAGATGGATTTTAATGAATTTTAAATCACTATGTGAATAAATATTAAAATTTTATCGCATGATATTCATAAGGATTATTGCTTGAAGATATTTTTCCAGAAGTTTTTATTTTCTCATGATTTTTTTAGTAGAATGAAATTTTCTTTGTCGAGAATTTTTGAAGAAAAAATGGATTTAAATTCTTTTAGGAAAATAATATTTTTGAACTTGAGAATTTAAAAACTCTAACATATTAAATCAAAAAGGCTTTTCCTTATTAGGAATAACTATAAATAAGTCTTAATTAGATTAAAAGCTTTTTCATAATTTAAAGACGATAAGAATAAAAATCAACTGTTATATTTTAGAAAAAGATTTCTGTTTCCACTCTAAACATCAAAATAGATATTTTTCTTAAATTCCTGGGGACCATATAATTTCAAACATTTTATATTAAAAATAGTATTTTTTCATTAAAAAGTTTCAAATTTCATAAACCATATTGGATATTTTTTGAATTTTTCTAATTTAATTCCGCACTTAGATGACAAAATTCGATTCCGATTTTTTAAATTTAGGAAACGACAACGCTTACAAATAAAAATTAGTTAAGGAAACGGTTTTTCCATTTTTAAATTCTCAGTAAATATTTTAAATTTCTCAAAATAATAAATTTCAAGCGAAAATACTTAATTTCATTTCCACTATCATCAGCTCTATAAAACTAAATAAAAACTCACATTAATTATTTTAATACTCGAAAAACAAGAAACTTAATCGAGAGGCAACATTGCTGAGCTTTTTCTCTTCTTTTAAAGTTTAATTCATTGCATGTCGGATGAAACTCTCGTTCTCATTTTTTCATTTAGCACACAATGTGAAACTTTTTTAGCTTTTAAATTCAACACTCACAGCTGACACGAATGTGTCATAAAATAATGATCTTTCAGTCACGTGAAAGTGTTTTTTTTTAGAGAATTAGAGCAAAATTTAATTCTTTTTTTTATATTCATGTTGAATTGAAATTAGAACAGAATGAAAAATTCAAATTTTTCGAAAAATGAAATTCAATTTTCACAAAGTTCATTAAATTTCATTGATTCTTTCACAAAAACCTATTTTTTTGTGGTAACCATGAAATTGTATCAATTTGTTTTGTTCCATCAAAAAGTATTGTTAATTTGTTATAACCAATAAGGTTTAGTTAAGGATTAAAGGATTTATTTTTTAAATTTTGAAATTCGATTCAATTTTGGATTTTCTAACTTTCGAAAAATCTTAGAAAACCTTTTAATCGTTATATTCTGAAAATAACAAGGGCTAGTATCGATTTATTTCAATGATTTAATCAATAAAATATATTTTATACTTTTGATTTTAATTAATAAAGTTTTATACAGGTAGATTATCATTTATTAGCTTTAATTAATTAAATTATGCCTAATTAAAGTTTTATGAAGAATAGAATAGATTTTTTTCATGCAAATCAAATCAAAGAAATCTCAGATCTTGGGTAAAATAAATTTTCCATCAAATTTCATTCCTTATTTATTTTTCTCTTTACTTATTTCGATAATCATCCAATAAGAAAAATAATAAAACGAGTTTACTTAAGAAGATTAATTTAAATATCATTCATCCATGTTGTAATAACACTTCATTTACGCTATCTTTACTTTATATCTACCAAACTTGTAGTAAAAAAGACACCCCATTGTAAGTTTCTCTTCTTCTTCTGTTCTTTCTTTTCACATTTTTATGACAAATTTTTTCTTGCTTTGTGCTGACAATGACAACAATTTATCATTGCTTTTTCACTTCTAAGGCTGTAAAAAGTTCTTTTTATTTCAAGTACATGGGGTAAATTTTGGCAAGAAAACAAAAAGCAGTGATGACTTTTACCATATGGTTTGTGGTCGACTTCATAAAACTCAAAAACCTTCACCATAGTCAAATTATATTAGGCTTTTTCGTGTGTAAAATTTGAAGGTTGCTTCAGTGATTTGGAAGTATATTTGAAAATTTATTCAGATTTCTTCTCATGTGTGTATGAATAGAACGTTTTTGGATTTAAAGCTCTTTAAAATTGATTTTTTATGTGAAAATATGAAACTCCACACAATGTATATTAGAATGAAAATCTACTTATGTAGATTAATGTCTTAAATTTTAAATATTTGCTGACAAAGCTCTCTTGAAAGCCGTTATCAGAAATTGATTTATTAAAACGAGCTTTGAGCTTTGACACTTTTCATTCGGTCGACAGAAAACGTTCATTATTGTCAAGTGACTCCCACAGCGAAGTTTAAATCATTAGATGAAGTGAAAAAATTGAAAATCACGATATTTCACGACTTGCATGTTTTATGACTCTGTGACTCGCTTTTTTTGACAAATATTTGAAAATTATTTCTAAATAGTTATGAAAAATTGACATATCAATTAATTTTAAGCAAAAAATCTTATTGTCTCTGATCTCTTTGTAAAATTTAACTAAAATTGATTTAAATCAGAAACTAACAATGATTTAATCAAAGGGTTGCACCTCTATCAAAAAATTTAACAAACACTAAAACTATCAGATTTAAAAAAATTGTAACAAACTTAAAAATTATAAAAAATTGATAGTTTCATACGAAATTTCTCAGTTTCAATATTTCTTCTATTTTCACTACCAAAAGTTGTTTCCCCTTAGATTTGATAAAAATTCATAATAAATTTATTATTTGAAAAAGTAAATGAAAGATGCTCGCTAAACAAAACTTGTGTTAACAACAGTTTTTATGCCTTCAATTCAATTACTACTTTTAAAAACTATAAAATGTTTCTCTTGCAAAATCTCGTTCTTTTATTACAAAAAGCAGACTAGCGAATAAGAAGTAATCACATTGTTTATTCAAACAACATGAGAAAAAAGCCGAAAAACCTAGCTCTCAAAAAACAAACAATTTATCGGCAGAATCTACAATGTAAATCACAGACAGCTCATGTTCAATTCAGTATATATACAAGCGTGCGAGTTTTCTTCATTTCAATGATAAAAAATTCTACCGATCTCGTAAAAATATTCAAATTTTTTTGTGTACCTTTTTGAAAATATATGAAAACGTTCTCGTGTATGTATGCGAGAAAAAAATAAAAACGAATTTGTTTATTTAACATCTTATATATGCTATCTGAAAGGATGCTTCTTTAAATGTGGAAACTGAAAAAGAATCCCGTCACACAAATGAGTTTTAAAAGTCAATCAATTCACACAAATCGATTTTTTCCTAACACTCGAGAGGGAATTCGAATGAGGCTCAAATTGATGATGAGTGTGAGTGACGATGATGGTGTAAACTGTCGATGAGATTTGTTATTGATGAAGCAGCATTAATTGCTAATATTGGTGCTTTTAAATAAATCTCTCATAAATCACAAGCTATAGGAAAGAGTAAAAATTGATTTTTATTTCTTATGTAATATAAAAAAGTGTGCGCATATCAAAAAAAAAGATTTTTTTTCTTGTTGATCTCAAATCTCATCATTGCAATATGACGCTAAAACAAATAAATAGAGATTGAGAGAGAGAAAAAAGTTAGCTTGTAAAAATTACGACGAAATATGAGAGCGGCATGGAGCCGTTTTACACTTTTCGGTCATTATTTATAAAAAGCTGTCAGCATAAAAGTGAAAAGTACACAGTGAAGTTTTAATGAGCTTACACGATGTTAATGATTGTGTTTTATAGTACTAGAACTCGAGTAGGTGTCTTGTTCGATAGCAAAATAAATATTGAAAATTTATTTATTTTGGGTCTAAAAATATCATCACAAAAGTGAATAGATTAAAAAAGAGCAAAAAATTGATTTTAATCATTTGCTCGCTCGTGTTTCAACGTATCACATGCATGTCATCTTTCATAGCATCATATCGAAGTGTTTGAAAAATTCAAATTTACTTTTCTCCCTTCTTCAGCTGTCATAGATTTTTCTTTAAATAGAAATATGTAAAATATAAAAAAAACGACAAAAACTCCACATTTAAATAAATCCCCCATTTCTGGGTAAAAAAAAGTTCAAAATTTTAGTGCAAAAAATAACAAGATTTTTTTAAATGATTTGACCCAATAACCTTTGGCAAATTTATATCTTTTACTTATATATTTTTATGCATGCCTTAAGGTGAGTTAATATGTTGAAACGTGAAAAGAAATTTACAGAGAGTGATTGGATGTGATTGGATGAAAATGTTTCTCATTGTCAAATAAAAGTAACTTAGGGGACATTTTTGACAGTATATCTTTTTGATAGTTTGGACAAAATGTTATAAGCTTTTTAAAATGCAGGGTGATTTTAAAACTATGTATAAAAATGTTTCTCATTGTCAAATAAAAGTAACTTATCAAAAACTCTGACAGAATCGTCACTTTTTTGGTAATGAATTTTTTGAACTGAAATTTTAATTTAATACTACAAATTATTTGTAACTTATATATAATAAATATAAAACAAGACAAAAAAATTCATGTAACTGTTTTTTTAAAAAAAAACATGTAATATTAAAATTTTCAAAAAATCTTTTGAAGTTTTTGTAATTCCAACCGTCATTTTTTCGATCTGGATAATCAAATATATTTTATTCTTAAAGTTAACGTCAAACAATTTATCTTTGTTGTCACAAATAAAACTTCAAAGATAGAATTTTAGCATCATTTTCACATTTCTTTTTACCTTCATTAAAGCAATCATATGCTTAAAAAAGTTCTAAAAAAAATTTTGATTTCTCATACATTTTTGAATGAACTAAAAGCTTTTAAAACTTAAAGCAAATCATCCTTAATTAGCTCTAAGCGACCAAAGAAACAAAAAACCTTTTTTCTCCCTCGACACCGTACAATAAAAAATTTTTCTTGTTCAACAACAGTAATTATTGCGTAACAAAATTTCAATTTGTGGCGGCTGGATAAAGACACTATTTGTGTGGAAAAGAAGAAAATTTCCTAAAGCAAGCCAAAAAAATTATTTTACAATTCAATTAATTAAAAAAGACTCAGCAATTAACGTAATGATTGCTTTATTTTTCCAGTTTGTCTCGCATCCTAATGTGCAACAACTTCTGGCCTCGATCTGGTATGAAGGTTTGCCGGGTTTCCGACGGAAAAACATGGCTCTTCAATCACTTGAAATTTGTCGAATTGGTAAGTAATATTGTGCAATTAATTTGAAGCGAAGGAAAATTAATTTATGTAAATTACAGGAATAATGTTTCCACTGTTTTCCGTGTCTTATATACTTGCACCACATTCATCGTTTGGACAGACTATGAGAAAGCCATTTATCAAGTTCATTTGCCACAGTGCATCATACTTTACGTTTCTCTGTAAGTTGTTTTCTATGTTTAGCCCTTTTTTAAGCTGCAGTTTTTATCATTTGAAAGAGTTTGATATATGACTGTAATTATACAGATAAAGAGATAATAGAAAAGACAGACTGCGGAAATTACATTCAAAAAATATTAACAGTTTTCAGAATTTTTTAATAATAAATTCCTTAATGCAAAAAAGTAAAAATCAAATAAGATTTCATCATAAATGTTATGATCAGTAGGAAAATAAATCAAAGAAAAAATAAATAGTGAAAAATGGGAAAAGCTCGATTTCCAGAGATACCAGTTGAGAATTTGCTGTATATATATATTGAACTTTAAAAAAATTTGTTTTAAAAGGATGAGTTGCCAAGGATAAGCTAAATGTTTTAATAAAAAATAGGAGAATCAAGGATGTAGAAAAATGTAAACATAAGAATATTGTAAACATTGTTACGCCTAAAAGCTATTAATAATTTTGCTTCCAAAATTAATCAATTGAATATAATTTAATATTTCTTATAAAAGAAGAACAATTACATTAAAAAGGTTTTGATTGAAAAACTTGTTTTATTTATATTCAAATGCTAACAATGAGGACATTAAAACGGAAAATTCTATTTATTTTTCAAAAATTCACTATGTCTGAAATTTTTAAAACAAATGTTTATTCAACTCTAACTTCACATAAAATATTTAATTGCATTTTAAATTGCGCTTGAGTTTAGTATTTGAAAATTTTCCAGCAACTTCAACTCATCCATGCTTATCAATTTCTTCCCGTCTGACAAGCAGACAAGCTCCATAAACATGCCTCATAAATAAACACACAAAATGAGCAACTTGACTGACTACCATTTATTTCACTCTTTATTTCTCGCTATACAAAAACCCACATGAAATTTATTTTCGAATGCGCAAAACTTTTTCTTTATTTTATTTTGTTCATTTGGCACCACAACGAAATGGTCATTTCGTATTGTCAGAAACTCTTCATTATGCTTTCCCTCTCTCTCATAGCAAATTGCAGCCCATAAAGTTCACCATGAATTCAATTGCAACTTAATTACATTTTCAGTTCTTTTGATGCTCGCATCACAACGTATTGAATCTGTGATAGATTTTACTGACGATAAAGATCAAATAAAAAACACAGAAGAGTTGACAAAGAGAGGAGCAGCGCCAACTTTCATAGAATGGATGATATTGTCGTGGGTTAGTGGTAAGTAAGCGAGAAATTAATTGAATTTACTTTGTAACTTCAGATCGACACCCTTCAATGCTAACTTCTTTAGATTGACAGGTTTATTACATTCATTTTAGCCAGCTGACTGGCATTTGATGAACTTCTGTTTCCTTAACTACTTATTCAATGTATTCTAGAAGGACTCATAAAATTCTTACCAAATCTCATTTTCACTCGAATTGTAATTGGATTTTTATTGTTGAAAGAGATTGAAGGCGCAAACATTCACATACGTTGATTGAATTATTTTTATGAAAAATTCTTTTTCTCTGTTTCATGAAGGATTGATATGGAGTGAGGTGAAACAATTGTGGGATGTAGGGCTGAAGGAGTATGTTCATGACATGTGGAATGTAATAGATTTTATAACAAACTCATTGTATGTCGCTACGGTGGCACTTCGTGTTGTTTCATACTATCAGGTGAGTGCTTTCACATTTGATGTTGTGTAATGAACTTCCTGAATAGAATCAATGATGACGAACAATGATATTATTGTGCAGTGTTTTAAATTGATTTTTTTTATTATGAAGTGCTCAATAGAGTGCATCGGAATTGATTGTCAATATTTTCTCATTGTTCTTCGTATTTGCAGGTGCAAAAAGAGCTTGAACAGGATCCCACAGCCGAAGGGACGCCGCGCGAAAAATGGGATGCAATCGATCCATTGTTGATTGTAAGTTTGAATCAAAAAGTTATTTAAATTTTAAAAATTTAACAATTTTCTTCACAGTCTGAAGGATTATTCAGTGCCGGAAATATATTTAGTTCCTTAAAGCTTGTCTATATTTTCTCAGTAAATCCTCATCTAGGACCGCTTCAAGTAAATATTTAATCAACTTCATTAACTTCAACATTCAGGCAATTAATTCTCCTCCTCTCATTTTCTTCGGCTAGGTATCACTATCAAGAATGGTTACGGATATCATAAAATTCTTTTTCTTATATGTTCTTGTTCTGTTTGCCTTCAGTAGTGGCCTAAATCAATTATTATGGTGAGTAAAAAGCTGCAAAAATTAAGGACGAGAAATTGATTGAAATTTTCAGGAGCAATCTAACGAGAGAAAGAAGAACGTCAGAAAATTACCTCTTATCAATGTCAATGTCATTTTATCTCATTTTATGGTCCATAAATAACTTTCTCATTCTTATTACGTACGACGAAGCTTTGTCTACATAAATCGATTTCTCATTTTTTGCACATTTTCTTTTATATTTAGAAATTAATGTTGACCTTGTAATTTATTGACTGATTATTACTTTTAACAAGGTTTAAATTCATTGAACTTTTTAAATAAGAAAAAGTTTTTAACAATTAAATATTAAAAACTTGAATTCAATTTTTACAAAATGACATCAAAACCTAATTTGACAAATATTTAAGAAAATATACTAAAAAGCACCTTAACAAATTTCTCTCTCTAAAACTAAATTTTATACCTAGGTATTATGCTGACTTAGAGAAAAAGAAATGTTTTGATCAATCATCGATGAACATAAACGCCACAAATGCAATAGATACGAATGCATGTCTCGTATGGAGGAGATTTGCAAAGTGAGTATATTTCTCTTAATTGTGTACGATAAAGTCATCATGGCATTTGATTTAATTTCAACGCTTGTTCGTGATTAATTTTCCTAGTCTTTTCGAGACGACACAGACGCTCTTCTGGGCAGCATTTGGTCTCATTGATCTCGAGAGCTTTGAGCTGGACGGTATCAAAATATTCACACGATTCTGGGGCATGTTGATGTTTGGTTGCTACAGTGTAATCAATATCGTCGTGTTGCTCAATTTACTTATCGCTATGATGAATCACTCATATCAATTGATATCGGTAAGATAGAAAAACTTTTTGGATTTTCATCCTTTTAACCTTTTTTCTATCTATTAGGAACGTGCTGATACCGAGTGGAAATTTGCTCGCTCAAAATTGTGGATCAGTTACTTTGAAGAAGGTAAAATCAGGCCAACAATTATTCGAGACTCGAAAGTTGGTAACACGCGCCAAGCACAATTTCCCCTCATAAAAAAAGTCCTGATTATGATTGTGAGAAGGAAGATTAAAGAGAATGTGCGAATTGCTCAATTTTAGAGAAAAGTTTTTAATTTATTTGTTCTTCGTGAATGTTTCTTTTTCTATTACTGATTGTGGTAAAAAGAGAAAAGTTTATAAGTCAATGACATAAGGGAAAAATTAGACATGTGTTATTAGCAATAGATTAAGTTATCAATATCAAAATAAACTTCAATTCAAACATTTGTAAAATTTCACAGCAAAACTTTTCGTCCTTTCATTCACAAATTATGGCCCTTTTGAGTTACGAAAATGAGCAATCGAAATTTACAACCGAACGCATCTTTTTCATTTATATGTTATTCTTTCATTTCATATACACAAAAAAGGAGCTACTTGCCCACCACCATTCAACATCATTCCAACGCCAAAATCATTGATGTATTTCCTACAATGGCTAAGGAGGAAATTTTTTGGCCAATCGAAAGCTATAAAAAAGGAGCACATGAAGACAATAAGGGTACGGAAAGAAATTTATGTTCGTTTCAGTCATAAATATTCATTTTCCTTCTTCTTCTTCTTCTTTTTTCATTGCCTCCTTATGTTCATCGATCTCTATAAAATAGAAAGTGAAACAAGCCAGCGAAAGAGATTTCCGCTATCAGAGTATAATGCGAAATTTAGTTCGTCGTTATGTTACAGTGCAGCAGCGTAAAGCAGAGTCACAAGGTGTCACTGAAGATGATGTTAATGAGATCAAACAAGATATTTCAGCCTTTCGTTGTGAACTTGTGGAGATTCTTAAGAACAGCGGTATGAATACAAGTACAGCAGCTGGCGGTGCAGGTGGTGCAGGTGGCAAGAAAAATCGGCAGAAGGAGCGGCGGTTAATGAAAGGTTTCAATGTTGCACCATCAATTGGATCAACTTCATTAACGCCATTAAGCGAACATAGTGGTAGCTTCCCCTTAGATCATCATGGCTCTCATGAATTCTCTGCCCTTAGCGGCCTCTTTGGTCCAGGTATAACACCTAGAAAAAATCCCGCTCCTAATCCTTTAGCTCAACAACAACAGCAGAATTTGTCGACATCTCAGAGTTCTTTTGGTGATTCGATGCATAAACTTAGTCGTTTTGCACCTAAATTTCATTCGAAACGAAATGGTGGCTCACATAAAAGAAAATGGGGTAAATATTATTAAGAATTTAAAACTATGAATTTTTCAAGAAGTCATACAAATTGCTAATTTTTAGTTTTTGCCAAAAAATTTTTTTTGCTTTTATGATCATAATTCATAGAGAAAAATATTTTATAACTAAAATAAAAATTTTAGTCAGAGTTTTTATAAGAAAAACTCGTCGGCTTAATAATCAATTATAAAATATTTTTTTTCACGTCGACTCAATTTCACTTGATAAATGACAAATTTTTGTATCAGACACTTTTATTACACACAATATTTAACTTTTTTTCATAAATTTTTTTCTCTTGTTTGGTGCTTAAGGCACATTAATAGAGGCCGCTAAATCAGGTAGTGTATCACGTTTTATCGGTCGTTCAAGATCAGAAGATTCAGTATGCAATTCACCGCCGCCAAATCTCAATCGTAATGAGTCAGCGAGCAATAGCCCCAATTCAGACGAAGCGGTAACTGAATCACCGACAGATTCCAACCCTAGTTTAGACAAGCCCGATGATCATCATCATCACCACCATCATCATCATTCTAAGCACCATTCTTCACATTCTGGTGATCAGCACTCCTCGTCAACTAATAATACCAATGATAACAATAGTAATGTGCATAATAGTTCCCATAGTAATAATACCAAGAAAGACCATCATCATCATCTACATATGCCGCATGTGAATCTCAATTTCAGTGCACTAGCAGCACTCAAACGTAAACGAAAAAAATTCTCAAATAGTCGGAATGAAAGTCCCGTGCTAGAACCACCTCCCGAGCATTCATCACCATCATCAACTAGTCTTAAAAAGTCTCTTAAAAAAGTAATTTGAAGAAACTTTTCTCTAAATTTTTTTTTTATTTTTATTATTTCTGTAATGAATGAAAGAAAATTGGTTGAATTAAAATTTTATTGAATGACAAATAAAATGAATAGAGTTGTAAGGTAAGTTTTTTTCAACTTGCTTTACAACTTTAACTTCTCCTTTTTCAACTTTGTTTCTTTAAATTCCATCGCATGACACAATAAAAATAAGAGAGAGAAAGTGAAAGATATATTGAGGAAACAAAATTGAGTTCACTTCATTAGAAATATATTTATGCAAAAAGTTTTCGGATCATTAGCCATGAAGCTAGAATGAATTGAATTTCCTTCAAAAATTTGCTCTTTTCACTCACTCTCTCATGTGAAATGTGAAAATTGAAATAAGAAGCAAGAATTTATTTAGAGTAGCATGTTTTATTTATGATGATGAGCTGAAATGAAATGAATACACAACAACATTTTATTCAATTCAAATTCGTGGCTATAATCAATCAAAAAACATCTTTTTTCTCCTTCTTCGTTTTTTCTCTATTTCTTTTCTTCCAAAATAGACGTTGCAAAGGGCATCTAGTGTACCGACGCGTTCAAATGTACCTGATAAGCGCGATAACATGCCACCGCGACATGAGCAGACACAGAGTCAAGATCAGACCGAAGGTTCACAAGAACAGCAAGAACCGCCACCTATGAGTGCCTCAACAACTGAAGAGAGTGTTGCACCAACAAGTACTGAGCCGCTTTTAAATTTAGCTCGTGGAAATATGACTATTGCGAGCAATAACATCAAGTTTGAATTGAATGGACAGCAAGCGCTTCCAAATTTGCCCAATATCATTCCACTGCAGGGACATCTTCATCAACAAGGCTGGTTATAGAGATTAAATAAGCTCGATATGATAATAATTAGATTTGTGCATATTGTCTCAATGATGTCGTCAAACTGTTAACATTTAGTATTATTTGTATGTGACCATTTAATGGGTCAACAACAAAAACAAATGGAGTTGGATGGGAGGGGTGCTATTGTACATCTATAACTACTATTTACTTTTTATTTCTCTATTTATAACAATAAAATCAAAACTATTATTGTCGTAAGGAAAAAGCACCAAAAAATAATATTAAATTGAGAGAATTTAAATACTAAAATTGTGTGGTTGACATTCAAATTAATTTTTATAATTCATAAAATTTTGTTTATGTTACTTAAAAGAGTTTTAGCTTGAAGTCGATCAAAGTCAAAATTTGAATGTTTCAATCTTATTTTAATACATTTCGAAATGGATCGTTCTCTAGAGTAAAATTATTTCTAGTTGCATAAGTCATTCAACTCTCAATTCTCAATGCTAATCAAATTGGCAAAATAAAAGAACGCAATTCAAAATTTCTCTAACATTATATTGCGTTACATGTATCTGTTTATTGCGATGTTTTTTGGCCTATGATAGATTTTTATTAGAACTTATATGATCATTTTCTATATTTTATTTTAATTTTAGTAGAATTATATAAATATTAAAAATGAATTTGTTTCTACAGATCAAGCATAGCGCAGAACAAAAAAAAGGCTTTAGGAAAATGCAAAAAATAATTTTAAAATGAAAAGAATAATAAAGAAATTTATGAAATTTGAGAAATTTATAAAGCAGAATTCTAAATGATTATGATAATAATAAAAATTGAAAACTTAAAAGAAATTAAATGAAAAATTATTTAAATTTATTTAGAAAACGTTGGAACAGAAAAAATATATATATGAGAAATTGAAATTTAGAAAAGGAGAGTTTTAAAAATTTACAAAAATTTAAATTAAAATTAGAAATCAATTTAAAAGAACGTAAAATTATTACTCGAATAATTTTTTTTCGCGTACAGTATGAGAAATTTTCATTTTCGAAATTCTAAAAAAATTAATTATCAATCAATTATTCATAATTTTAAAAGGAGAAGAAAAAAAGATTTTTGTAATTGACAAAATTTGAATGATTACTTTATTTAGATTTGTGAATGAAAATGAAGCTGATAATTAAAATTTTTAATTTAAAAGAAATTTCAATAAATTGAATGAAATTTAAATTTCAAAGAAATTATTTTCTGAAATTTGAAGAATTTTCATGATTATGAAATCATTAATTAGTTTCTCAACAAAATTTGAGTTTTGTACAAAATATTTTTATTTAAAATAAATATCGATTTCTTTTATAAACTTAAAACTTATTTTCTAAAATGTTCAGACTATTAAAAAGAAAAAAAAATGTTGATATTTTTTCCAACCAATTTCCTTTTTTCAATAATATCAGAGAAAAAAAAAATGTAATGAGAAAAATAGAACAATAAATCACAAAATGATGGTAATATTGAACAAAAAATAATAAAGTAAAATTGCGATAAGGAAATGAATGAAAAATATCCAAAAGTCATGACTCATTAAAAACTAAAAGGAGAACAACGATAAAATAGAAAAAAAGTTAGTTTTAGATAATTTTCCCACATAAAGAAGAAAAAGTATAAACTTTTAAGGAAACAAATTAAAACTTTTTTTGCTCTTCCATTATAATGAGGTCAGATTAATTGTTCTGAATAATAATTATACTTTTAATGATGTTCAAGTGACAACTGCAAATTACATTCATAATTCAAGCGTTGTAAAACTTCCTTCTTCTTCTCATTTTAAAATCGATGCAAAAATTTATAAACATGTGAGAAATTTTCATATGTTTTTCACATCAATCATTTTTTTACATCATGTAGGAAAATATTCCAAGATTAGGTTGAATATTGTGAAAGAAAAAGCTTTGGATAAAACCTGGGAGGCCAAACAGACCGTTTTGGTACTTAATTTGAATTGGCGCGCATTTTTTGGTACTTATTTCAAATTAAGAACTACCGTTAAAAACACGCAAATCATGCAAACAAATTCACAATCTTTCATTTATCCAAATTATTTGTCTCCATTTAGATAAATATTGATTGAATCAATGTTTTTTATTCATTTTGAACATTA
>JACWBX010003955.1:31726-46208 GCA_014622435.1 Polypedilum pembai
AAAAAATTTCCACTTTCTGCACTTGTGAATGATAAAAGAGAAAAATTTATAATAAATCTTAATATTTTAGCGCGTCATGGATTTGAATAATTAATTACAAAAATTTTTATTTAAATTCAAATAAATCTACATTAAGTTCTAAAATAACGATTAGAAATATTTTAAATTTTTAACAGTCAAAATAATTTTGAAAATCAAGGGGGAAGAATTTAACGAAATATTTTGAAATTTCGTTATTTTTCAATTTTGTAATTTTTTCGGTAAAATTTACATTTTTAAAAGAAAAAGTAATTCGAAAAATAACGGTTGAAAATCTAACGATAAAATTCAAAAATTTAACAGTCAAAATGAATTCAAATATAAAAATATCAATAATTTATTTTAAGTTAATTGCCAGTCTATTTTTAAACTAGAAATTTTCTAGATTCCTTACATAGCAAAATTACAAATAAAGACTCAATCAATAAGCAATAAATTTCCAATCCTTTCTTTTTTGATGAATAATTTTTCTAGAAAATTGAAGATGATGCAAAAGAAAACAAAATTTATTAGTTTTTTACGAAAAATAAATAAGAAAATCATGAGCAATTGTAAAATCGACTGTGCTTTGACTATATAAACACAAACGAGTGAGAAAACAATTTTTCACTGTAAAGTCTAAGTAAAAGAAATGAGAAGAGAAGAAAAAAAAATTATGAATGATTAAGTGATGTTTGAGAAGCTATTATGGGTGTGTTTTATGTCAAATTGAAATTGATACATTATTCTTAAAAAACGTGCACAGTGAACCACCCGTAGTGGATTTTTCAAATAAATTTTAAATCGCTACCTTTGGCTGATTTTGATTGCAAAAAATTTAAACAGTTAAAAATTGAATCAGAAAGTCTGAAGGTCATGACATTGAATTTTTTTTTCTCTTCTAATGAAATTGATGTGAGTTGCAGCAACAGAAGAAAAAATTTGTTCATTTCATGCCATAAATCATTCGCTCGAAAATACGTGGAAAAGAAATTTCCGTAAACAGCGTGAAATTTTATTGATTTTTAATTTAAGTCTGTAATGTTCACAAATAAGAATAGGAAGTGAATGAAAATTTCTATTTGAGGTTCATGTGATTTATTTTGAAAACGTGATGAATGAGTGTAATTGAAAATTTTCTTCATTGATTTTGAATTAAGTTTTTATTATTGAAATCATGAAAAATATTAGAAATTATTACGTTAAGAAATTTGAAATTTTTCAAAAGATTCGAAAGTTTTAAAAAAGTTTTTCAAAAAGTTCAAAAATTTAACGGAAATTATTGTTTAAAAGCTTTTAACGAAAGTTTTTGAATTAAAATGAAAAATTGAAAATTAAATCACTTAATTACGAAAAATTTCAAAAAATTGCGCTCAACAATGAAAAATTTAATTTACATCGATTTCTTTCTTTTGTTTATTTAATTTCTTTTCTTTTCTTTTTAAATAAATAATGTTGAAACAATAAGAAAGCAAAAAGAGGCGTTTAGTGCCGTTAACATTCACTAAAATTACTGCTTTTTCCTTTCTGCTTCTGTAATTTGTAGTTAATCGAAAATTTATGATAATTTAATAATGAAGCAGCAGACGAGAAAGAGAAAGAAAGAGAGAAAGAGAGAGAGAAAAATTTCATGTAAATTGTCATCAATTGATTTTGCTTCCATAGTGAGAATAATATTGTAATTTATTCAATAAATCAATGCATTGTAATGTCCGTGAATTGAATACATTATGCATGTTTATAGATTCACAAGAGAGGGGAGGGAAAATTGAAACGAGTAAATGAAAGGTCAAAAAAAAATGAGAAGTGTGACTATAAAGGAGGTGCTTAATAACAAAAAAATCGATTTACGTCATAAAGCAATCCACAAGGCGAAATGAATTTTTTTTCATGAATAATAAATGAAAGGTATCCAATTGATGTATATGCATTTGTGTATAAGTCATGAATCATGAGGTTACTTTGAAGAGATTTTTCTTCGTATATGAAAATTTATTGTCATAAATGCAAAGAGTCTGCAAAGTGTCAGAGATGTGAATAATGAATGAGAAATGTATAAAAAACGAAGTTGATTGTTAACTTCAGTGTCTTTGAAAAATGAAATTTTGAAAAGATTTCAGTTCATTCACAGTCTTACTTTTTGATGTTGTTTTTGTTAACTTTTTTGAATTGATTTTAAGAATTTATAAGCAAATTATTTATGCTAATATTGGTTAATAATGAATTTGAAAAATTACTTCTTTCTGTCGGTATAATTCAATTTTATCTAGTAGAAACAGATTCTAAAAAAAATTTCATTTTAAAATATTTAAAAGGAAATAATTGATGAAAAAAGGTATCAACATTTCGTTCATTTAGAAATTCAAAAGCAAGCTATTTCAGCAATTGCAAATACATTCTACAATTCTTTGATTATTGCGTGTCCAACAATGAAAGAATAAGAGCGCTTATCTTTGATTGATTGAAAACACATTAAAGTAATTAAAAACAATGACAGTGAAATAATGGCAGATAGAGAAGTAGATTTAGTTTCCTATAAAAACTTACATATCAATTCTATCGAAGTTGAATTAATTACAAAAATAAATAATCTCTATCAATATATTGACTTAAAAAGAAAACTATTTAATCAATTGAACACAAAAATAATCGCAATGCAAAATTGAAACAGTAAATAGTTATCCCAAGGAGGACGGACAGAATTTTTAGCCGTCATTTATTTTTGTAAAAATTTACAAGAAATGCGCGCTTCAGAACGCGAAAACATTGCGTTTGTAAGAAAAACTCTGATATAGCTCAAGCTTAGTAGGAATTTATGAAAATCCGTAATTATAATCCTTAACTTTGACGATTTTTGATTGACTTGAAATAAATACCAAAAATGTGCACGCAGTTTAGGTTATTGTTATGTTTTAGAAATAATATGCAAGTATTTCTATCAGAAATAAATAAAATATTTAATTTGATTGATTCATGGTAAAAGTTAACTAAATAATATAAAAATGGAATTTAGTACAAAGAAATTCAAATACATAAATGACAGTTATTGTTGAATTCTAACAAAAATTCAAGCTATAACCTCTTATAGTTTTGATTAAATGAAATTTCAAAATTAATTTATTTTCAAACAAGATTGTTTTGTTATTGTATTGAATCAGAATAGTAGAGTAAATTTTGTATATTTTGTTTAAACAACCTTCATTTCGACGGCGCTAATTTTTCATTTGTTTAAAATTCAATCAAAACAATTCATTTAGAAAACGAAAGAAAAACTTAATTTCTATTTCACTACTCTCTCAAAACTCTCGACTCAATAAAATGCAATAATAATCATCTCAGAGCTCCGTCTTTCTATTTTAAAACTAATTGAGAATGATGGCGAGAAAAATAAACGATTTGAGTGTGGAGAAAATTGTGAAAAGGCGCAAAAGAAAATAAATAAATTTTAGATGAGCAAAAGTGCTATTTTTGCACTTCCTCACAGACTTCTGCTTTCAATTGCCTCATTTTCTCTCGCATTGACACAAATTTTTACTAACTTCCGCTCTACCATCACTTAATTAACCTTGCACAAAAGACAATTTGTCATTAAATATTTATCTCCTCACACCTTTCTCGCATAACTCATTTTCTCTCCTTTTTCGTTCGATAAGAAAAAGTTTGAGCAAGAGAAAAAAATAGTTTTAGGTTCATTTGATTACATTCAATGAAGATGCTGGAAGGCAAAAATAGCACGCAAGCGGAAAAATTCTTTATTTATTCGTGGATGAGACTATGGCATAAGTTTTTATTCATGCTGTTGTTGTAATTTATGGATAAACTTTTGCAACTTACATGAATCATAAGAAATTTATCAAAAAACAAAAAAGTTCGCTTTAGCACTTCCACTGAGAATGTTTTATTGCCGCAGTATGTCAAAAGTAAGCAAACGGGAGGAACAGACAGTGCCGAGTAGCAAAAAAGTGATCGAATTGATTTTTGGGAGGGTAGCGAGAGCACAAAAAGAATGCTAAAATGTTAATAGGTCAGAATGTGGCACTTCTGGACGACTGATTCAACTTTTGCCATGTAAATGTCTCTCTGACTTATTCTTCCCCATTATCATCATTATTATTGCTGTTGTCAAACACAAAAGAATTTTCTTTGCCCTCTTCCATTATTCAATTCATCTTATTCTCTTTCTTAAATGAAGAAGGGAAGCAAAAAAAAATGACATGAATTTATGATGCGGAACAACTTTATTATTTGTTATTTACATTTAACAAATGCCTTTTTATGCTTTCTGCTTTTACTATCTTATATGTTAGTAGCTTTTTGATTGTAATCTGTGCTTTATGATTCCGAAGCTTCTTCTTCTCTTTATAAAAAACAATCAACTTTATATTTCTTTTTATTTCTTTCTTAAAGGAAACAAATGCTTTTATTGATTTCAAAATAACGGTCAAATGAAATTTAAATTAAATTTTATTGTATAAAACAGTTGACTCTAGTTTTCAATGAAAGACGAAAAAAGTTAAATAAAACAAATAATCCCATGTAGAATAGAGTTGTTAAAACAGGTCTTGTATTCGAATACAAGGAAATTTTTCCCTTTATTTATTTTCCTGCTTATAATCTACAGTTTTATCGGCAGGATTTTCCGCAGATTTTTGTAGACTTTTTCTGCAGAAAATTATCTGCAGATTGTGTGAAAATTGTCTGTAGATTTATCTGCAGATTATCTATCGGTTCTGTGACCTATAATCAACGGTAGCTATCCAGCCAGATTCTAAATGTAAACAACCTTAGTTCTTATTAAAAAAATTGAATAAATATTGACTAATTGGAAAAATAGAAAATTTTATATTTTTGCCTATTATTAACAATTCTGCGTTAAAATTGTAAGGACAAAAAATTTAGAAAAATTCTAATTTTTGAGTAAAATTATAGAAATGCCTAATCAAATTTTATTAAATTAATATTTCATATATAAAACTTTGAAAGTAAAACAAAAAGAATTCTAATTATTTGCAAAACTTTCTTCATGTGAAAAGAAAGAAAATATCATAGAAATGAGCTCATCAACTGAATAGAACTAATTATTTACTCAGCGTAAAATCACTTTGATGATGTATTCATGTTTGATGTCTTTGAGAAGCAATTCCTTATTCATTTATCGCGATTCAAAGAGAGTAGGCATTGAATTAATGAATGCAGCAGCTAATGACTTCTGCTTGCTTGCGATATTAAAATGAAAAACCTCAGTTTTCTTCTTTCTTTTGAATTAATGAATGCACATTTCATAATTATGAGATCCGACAGCATTTTAAATGAAAATTTTCATATCTTTTACTTGCAGAGTGCTTGCGGTATAGCAAAAACATCAGCAGCAGGATGAAGTGAATGCATTAAGGAGGATATGAATGAAATTATGCATTTATTGAAATAATCTCAGCACATTCAACAAACAAAAAGTGATTTCAAAAAATTCATCACATACATAAAACTTTTAAAGATTTAAAATTTAAAGAGTTGACAAAGATGTAAGAGAGAAAAAAGTTGCGAGCGATTGAGCGCGCAATAGAGCGATGAAACAAAATGACCAACACATGAGTCACTTACCATGCCAGCAGTCTTGTCTACACAATCAGAAGCAACAGTCATATATCTATCATCAGCTTGGCCTTGGTCATTCTCTACATCGTCATTGTCATTGTCATTATTGTGGAAAAGTATGACGCACTGGAGCGATTTTTTGACATCACTCGCACGGATTTTGTTACTTACATCATCGACCGTTATTTTTGCGAGTGGAATTTCAATTAACACGGTCGAAAGCAACAACAATTTGTCAACGACAACAATTCCATCACACTCTTCATCATTAACAACTTATCAGAGCTTAAACTCGAATAATATTAAAATTCAACTGCAACAGCAGCCGCATTCAATTAATCAATCATCAAAGTACAATAATTATGATCGATTGAGTAAAGGAGGAGGCAGTAAGGTAGCAATGGCGGCTACGAGCTCTAATGAGAGTAATTTAACAACAACCGATAGTGCAAGTGCAAATTTAGTCGACTGTAATGACTTCACGGAACTGAAATTACTAAATATTGTGATTTGTTCGATCAGTGATGTAAATAGTAATCTAATTAATGGCACAAATGCCGAAAATAGTACTTTCAATGAAACATTCAAAATAAGTGATGATTCAAATAGATTTTATAATACAAACAATTCTTTCTTTAATGGCACGGAGGTATCAGGTAATAACGACTCTTCTACTACGGGTATCAAAGCGACAGACTTTGAATCGACTATTTATTTCATTCAAGTTATCACAACGGCTGTTGTATTAGGAATTATTATTCTAGCAACTGTCATTGGTGAGTTGAAAACTTTTTTCAATTTTTTTTTCTTTTCTAATCAATTGAACTTTCTTTCCTTTGATAAATTTGGCAACAAGTTTAACAACATTTCGTGATTTTATTCAATTCATCATTTGAACTTATTGTTCATGCTTCTTTTATGTTTCCAGGGATAAAAGCAATTAGCGTGCACACAAATTTATGTAAAGCTTCAACTGAACTCATGAAAATTCATTTTTACATTTATTTTCTTTCACCCTCTTCTGTTGCTTTGTCATGGAAATTTTATTCACTTTTTTTTTGTTTTGTTATTCATTTACTAACATGGATTTGGAAAAGGATTTTTTGTGCCATTTTTCAACTTGAGAAAATTAAATTCTAAGCAGTCTGAAAACAAGGAGAAAAAGCTTGATTTATTGTTAATGTGAAAATTAAGTAAATATTTTTTTCTAAACACTATTTAAGTATATTCTAAAATTGTTTCACAACTGACTGCAGTTCAAGAAGTCTGAAAATTAATTGACAAGTATTTTGCTTTTAAAAGATGAATATTAAGTAAAAATTTGTTGCAACACTTTTTAGAACAGTTTGAATTTTGAATTATTCAGTGATGAAAGTTTGTATTTTTGGTTTTCTATAATTTTTTATGTTTTTTAAACCTCTTTCGGCTACAAACAGAGAAAACTAGACCAATGAACTAGAGTGGTTCAGCAACATTTCTTTAAAATTTTAAAAAAACTAAAAACTTCATAAGTTGCTTTACCTTGACGTTGCCATTTTACAGCTTTAGAAAGAGTTTTAAACTGTAATGAGAGCAAAAAAAAAGAGAATAATCATAAAAATGTTTTAAATTTGTAAATTCACTTCAGTTCATTGCACAAACATAGAAAGAACTTTACCTCGGAAAAGCTTTTTATCTTTCACTTCATCTGCAGCTTAACCTAAATTAAGAATAATCATTTAATTCCATTTCAGTGTACTAAAAGTTACTCATAACATAATCTACATATTTAATTATGTTGAACAGTCTTGATAATGACCGTCATCAAACTGAATGTTTGTGTTTGTCGTTTGCTCGCCATTCGCTTCTACTTATTATTGTCTTCTTTCTTTTGAATTTCACTTTGCTCACCATTCACATACATAATAATGAACGCGCAAAAAAAAGCTTCTTCTTTTTGTGTGTCTAGTTCATATCCCAAATATATACAAATATCTCCCTCTCGTAAATGAAATGAGAAGCTCCATTAAGCAAATTGAAATTCGAGTCCGTGATACATTCTTCTTTTGTTTAACGTACTCAAACATGCTTTAAGCTTTAATTGTATAATGCTGCCGGGGAGAGTATCATCAAGGCATGGAAGTCGCAACTATTTAATTTTCATAATTTAACTCTTTAATTTACAAATTGCGCACCTTCTCACAACACATGCTGATTTCTTCAATCAGCCAACCCTAAAAACTCATTACCCTTTGAAATGAAATTACTATGTAAGCAAGAGAGAAAGAGAGAGAATTGAATTGAGCTCAAAAACAGCACAAAATAAAATAAAAATTTGAATTTTTCCTAGCTCTTGCTTTCTACACGTTATTATAACAAAAAAAAGCGTTATGATGATGCTCGTGTAGCGTAGAAAATGAATTGTTGTGAAGCAGCAAGCTCTTTTTATGAAATTTATATGCCGCAGGTCTATAATATATATATACAGATACATAGACATGGCAAAATCATCATCATCATCTACAGGTTCACTGTATTTGTATATCTTTAGGTAAAATTTTCTCTCTCTCTCGTTCATTCATTTTGAATATGAAGCATGCAAAAGAAAGGATTTCATTTGAAGCTTAAAGCGTACGAGGGAAAACGATCTACATGCGGCTTAAAAGGAATTTATTTTTAAAGAGAATTAAGCGAAAAAGAGCAGAGAAAACTACATTCATACACGTCCTCATTTAGTTTTATCATTAGTTTTTCTCCCTAGCAACAGTACTTTTGATACTTTTTGATTAACTTCATTTATTTTAATAAGATTTAAAAGATTTTGTAAACTCTTTAATTATTATAGTTTTAATTTATTGCCAAGTAATAACAAACTATAATAAAGCGAATATTAAGGAGGAATAAAGAAGAAAATTTAATGAATTTATTTACCAATTCTTGAAAATCGTCAAATCTTCTTTATCCTCAAGCAAAGTTTGCTGTTCTTAATTCTTTTCATCTTATTTTGATGAAATAATGTTACAAACAGCAATATTAATTATTTATTTTAATAAATTCTTTGAATTTGTCTTTTATTTATTTTTAGAATTTCTCACGAAAAATGCGCAGTGTTTTCAAAAAAGTGCTTTAAATAATTCAAATTTTTTTTTGAAAGTTAAATTAAGATGAAATTTTCATTTTTATTATCTTTTTAAAGTTTCCTGCTTCTTAGTAAGGAAATTCTCAAGACATTAAAAATCATTTTAATAAAGAATAACCGCCAGTGATGTTAAAGTAAATTTCAATCATCAGTATAGAATTTTAGGAAGGAAAAAGAAAAAAATTCAATTTAGGACGAGAGCAACATTCCTTGCTAAGTATTTCCTCGAAAAAAATTCATTTATTTATCCCTCACTTTGCTTCCTTCTTTCTATATTTGTGAAAATAAAAATGTATAATAATGAAATTTAAGTTCAACGATCGTTCTTCTTTCTCCACCTCCTTTTTACTCTATAACATTCGTTCTAACTTAATTCTATAAATTCTTAATTTCTATCGAGCATTTTAGGCATTAAGAAATGCCTAAACTAAGGGCGAGTGCTTTAGTAAACAGTCGGAATGAATTTATTTTCCTGGTAGTACTAATTTTTTGTGTTTCTCTTTAAAACAAGCACATGCGACCAACGAGAGTGAAAATAAGATTTTGCGAGCTTCCTTCGTCACCAAAAGCACTGCTCGATATAATAAATTCATGTCAAAAGTGATGTCTGAAGAAAGTGGAAAGAGAAAGGAAAGAAAATATTTATGAAAGCTGTTTTAGCTTGAGCAGAACGTGAATTGAGCAAAAAAAAAAGAAAGAAAGGACGGACAACGATGGTTAAAGAGAGAAAAAAAAATTGTTATGAAAGTGCCGCACAATCATTAATGTGCTGCTGCAATGTCCAAAAAAAGGACTAAAATTGCGTAATATTTTTTCATAACAAAGGCAAGTTGCCATAAAATGCGGAAATATTGAGCATATTGGAGGCAATATTTGAACTTTATGTTTTCCGTTTGTTGAAAATAATGAAAAGAATTGTGTACTCGATTTACAGTCAATATCTTTTCCGCACATTAAGAATCAAAGGAGTATTTCATACACTTGTCAACCATAAATTTTTCCCTCAAGCGAATCAAGACTTGCAAAATAAGAGAACAATTGCAGAATGAAACTGTAAAAGGCATAAAATAAAAGCACACCACACCTTGCTGAAAGCTCAAAACCACACTCGAAAAGCAATCTATGTTACATAGAGAAAGGTGAGAATGAGCAAAGCAAGAGTTTGTGATTGAAATTTATGTTTTTGTGGTTGAAGCGTTTTTCACATTCTAATATGCATAAAACGCAATTGTGCTTTTTTGTTAAGGCGAGTGAACTCATGATTAAGCGACTGTAAAGATGAACAAAGCTTTTTCTTTTTTCTTATTTTCTATAGTCTATTGAAAACGATTTTTATGTCTGTGCATTGCATATAGATGGTCATAAATTTGTGGCAACACACATACATGAACGCACCGCACCATATATAATGATTTTGTGTACACATAAAAGTCTATGATTATATTCTATAGAGAGAAATTGGAAATAGTAAAAAATTCTTAAATTTGAATATTTAACTAATTAAATTCAATTTTGATTGTTTTAGATTGATTTAATAAGTTGCAAATAAGAACTTAAAGCAGTTTGAAGATTAAATTAATTTAATTTTCATTTGTTTACTTTGATTAAATTTTATCTTTTACAGCATTGCTTTTAAAAGCATCGCTTTAAAATTTAAATTTTAACGGTTAAATCACAATTCTATTATTCTTTCCTACGAAAAGCTTTTCTCTCATCTTTCTTTCTTCTATTCATTATTGTAATACATAAACATTCACATAAGCTCTACCAAAGATATACACAGACAAGTGTACACATACATGCCGATGTCTGTACATTATGGACATTAATTCCGTAAGGAATTTTTCATCTCTTCTTATTCTGAACACATGAAAGAGAAGAGAATAGAAGAATATATGAGAATTGACGATGCTAAGGAAGTGGCTATAAAATAAATACTACAGGGTGAAGAAACTCAAAAATTGAATGAGTCTGGTGAACTTTGCGATACATTAAATTTTCATTTGACACATTTGTAATTTTATTTACTAAAAAAACATGACATTTAGGAAAGAAAAGCTTATTGTTAAGGCCAAAAGAGTTCCTCATGAGACCCTCACTTAAACAATCCAATTTCCCACTCAAAGAATAATCTTCACAGCATTCAATCTCAGTTGTGAAGAAAAAATAATACAACAGACTTTTTAGCAAAGTTTATTTTAAAGAAAATTCTTATTTTGGCATTTTGTCTTCTTATTAAAAATTTTTCATTCATTCTCAGTTTATAAAATTTTAGTTATTTTGAACATAAAAAGTTAATTTTGAAATTTAAATTTGAAAAAACCGTTAAAATATAGAAAATTTAAAAATGCGCTTTTAACACATTTTTGACGGTTTATATCACTAAAATTTTTCTATTCAATGCAAAAAGAAGAATATTTAGAGTGGATAGAGACTTAGAAGAGAGAAAACTTTTCATTTAATTTTTTTTTTCTTTTCCCATCTCGTGCTCCATAAATTTTTCTGCATTAAATCACACTTTCTTTGCTGCTATCCATGGGTGTCAAGTGCTTTATACTAAAATGGCATAAAAATATTACTATAAAGATCCTGCCAGATTAATGCCAGCAACGAAGGCTTTTCCAAGAGATTGATAAATTTTCATCTCACTCTCTCACTCACTCCTGGCTTTGGCAGTACTGTATGTTGTGTGTAAGGAAATTGGAAATATATCTTTCGTGAAATATTGTCACTTTTCAAGAGATAAAGTTCTCTAAGATTGCTCTTAAGCATGTTCATTTTCTATGAGAGACGATTCGAGTTGAATGTCGAAATGGAGAAGAGAAAAACTGTTAAAGTAAATTTGTTTAGTAACAGATTGAATTTTCTTTTTTCCTTTTTACTGTTTTCCTTCTTTCTTTTCTCCTTAGTATATATTGCCTTAAAGTGCTTAAAGTCCCATGAGCATATGCCCATCATCATCTACTCTTAATGTTGAACAACGACGACAAAATGAAGAGTGAGATGAGAAACGCATTACGAGAATTGAGAATAATTTAAAAGCGTGCGCTCTCTACAGCAATGAATAAAAAATGTGATAAAATAAATTGTTGTTGAATTTCAAATGAAAAGATTTAATAAGATGAGAGTCAAGAGTCGCATAATGGCTTTTCTCTCTTACTTAATAAAGACAAGACTCACACAGACTTTGGCAATTAAAATATAAACAAAAATTTTTCCAAGTTCTTAATTACTCAGCAGATAAATTATTTAGATATTGTGTAATCAAATCTTACCAAAAGTAAATCTTTTATACACTTTTTTAGTCATAATAGTTATGAAAACGAATGCGAGAACATTTTTAAGCAATTTTATACTTAAAAATAAATAAAATACCTATTTTATCATATTTAAATTTCTTAATTATTTGTCGCTTAGAGAGCGAGTAATTATTTGTAACTGCTATAATAATTTGAATAGGTTATAAATTCTGTCATTTTATTTATTTATTTATTTATTTGTCTCCTTTTGAGACTTAGTAATAAGAAGCAAGGAAGAGCCATATATCTTGGACTTAGGCCTTGCACAATTCTGTCATCTCGGATTGACCATAAAAAGCAAGTCCGAGCGTGATTCTAGTTCTTTTCGTTCTCAACTACCAGATTAGAAGGACGATTGTTTTAAAAAGAGTATCAAAATTGAGTAGAACTCTTTCAAAGCCGAGTAAAATTCTTTCAAAGCGAGTATAAATTCTTCCATTGAATTATTAATAAACTTTGTAAAAACTCTTAAATAAAATTGTTTTGTTATTTAATTTTGCTGATATCGATAAAGTCATATTTCAGCTACAATTATTCAATGCTATAACTGCTTAAATATCAAATTAGTAATCTAAATTATATCGAATCTTGTCAAGATCAGAATTTTCAAAATTGTCTTTTAGTAGCCTTTAAGTACTATTTTTGTCATAATAGTTGTGAAATCAAATGCGAGAACATTTTCAATGCTTGCTATATCTACTAATTTTAATTTAATTTAATTTAGTTCTCACTCCTTAAAATTTTGTACAAATTATAAATTTTAAAGGCAGAGCCCGAAATCGACGGATGAGTAAGTAATGTTAATCAAATAATAAAATTTACTTATTCATTGATTAAAATATGCGACAATTTCGGGCTCTGATTTTAGCTTATTTTTGCCCAACATTCTCGTTTAATAAAGTATGACATCTTTCCAAACTCTGGTAAGAAAAAAAAGATAATGAGAATTGTGTCGTGATGAGATTTTCATTAAAACATTTTACAAATTATTAAATTAAGTTTCATTCGTGCTTTTTGGTAATTTTGAGATTAGTCGATGTTCATTCTTTAGCCCATTGTTAAGAGAGATTTTTCAAGATTATTGTGTGTGAAATTGCTTTAGATTTGTTAAGTGTCTTATAATAATGAATTTCATGAAATATGTTTCTCAACAAGTAAAAATAAATAAGTTTTGAAACAATGAAGAAACTTAACCCTGACATCAAGTACAAAAGATAAGCGATAAAAAAACAAAGGAAAAAAAAATGTTTTTCTTATTTTAAAGACAAGAAGAAAAACTTTCTTTTTCTTGCACAAATCGAGAAAGATAGATAGAGAGAGAAAAAGTTTATGAAATAATAATCTTTATTTTCTGTGCACTTTCCGGGATAAAATTTTCTTTCCTTTTTTCTTGCTCAATGTCCGGATGTCACTTCAATAATAACTTTTGCTGAGAAAAGTTTGTTTTTTAATGAGCTAAGATATTTTGCTATCTGCAATGTTGCCAGACAATACAATCGAAGGTCAATAATCGATGGTGCACGAAGAAAAAAACACTGAACGAAAAAAGATTTATTAGACTATCAATATTATGTTTTGTCAGTAAAATCTTGAAATATTTTTATAATTCTAATACTAGATATAAACAAAAAAGAAGAAAATTTCAAAAATTATTAAGTGAATTAATTTGTCTAATTTTCTCTATCCATTCGAGAATAAAAAGTTTGCTTGAAACCATAAATGTAATTCTAATTCCCTTCTAGAACTGAATACTTTGAAAAACAGTAGCTTTTATAGAATAAAAACTTTGAATTTATTTAAATTCAGCATTGAATCAATTGTAGACGAGGAGGTGACAGTTTCGAAGAAAAGGAAGAAAAATTTAGAAAAAACAAAACAATTTTTGAAAAAAGTGTTTAAATTTTCTTGAATTAGCATTCTTAGACCTATTTAGATTATTTCTGCCAATTTTTCAAGTCTATACTGAAAGCTCTGAGAACTCAAAATTTTCTAAATCATGAAATATTCATAAAATAAACAAAAATAGAAAGTGTAAAAAGATTGTAGACCCCTCGACTGTAGAGCATTGAATTTTTTTAAAATTAAATTGTTTTTGCATGTTCGTAGAAAAGCTAATAACTGCTACTAGCGACTTTCAAATGAGGGTTTTTAATTCCTACCAATGAAGTCACTTGAGTGTCTACAATTCTCTGTAACACTACAAAACATATCATAATGCTTAAAACAATTTGCATAAGCTTATTTTTAACTTGAAATAATTATTTCATTTTCAAAATATTTCTAGACTCAAATAAATCATTTTTTTAAAGCTAACATTCATTGAGAATCAAATTTTCTAGTTAAATACCCAAATAATAGTAATGCTCGTACATGCATATACACCATATGTCGCTGATTTGAAGTATTTATTGCAAAGAGTGTTTTTCAGTCTGTTGAGCAATACACTTGATTC
>JACWBX010003955.1:46228-66632 GCA_014622435.1 Polypedilum pembai
TAGTAATTTTTTGTATGGACCTACTTTTTTTATAGTAATTAATAGAATACTATAATTTCACTATTTCAATAGTAAGATTTTTTCTCTGAGTGAAGAAGAAAAACTTTCTTTTTCTTGCACAAATCGAGAAAGATAGATAGAGAGAGAAAAAGTTTATGAAATAATAATCTTTATTTTCTGTGCACTTTCCGGGATAAAATTTTCTTTCCTTTTTTCTTGCTCAATGTCCGGATGTCACTTCAATAATAACTTTTGCTGAGAAAAGTTTGTTTTTAATGAGCTAAGATATTTTGCTATCTGCAATGTTGCCAGACAATACAATCGATATTAGAAGGTCAATAGTCGATGGTGCAAAGACTGAACGAAAGAAGATTTATTAGAATATCAATATTATGTTTTGTCAGTGGAATCTGAAGCATTTTATAATTCTGATGAGATTACATTTTTCTGAATTCTAGGTTGTTTATTTTTCATTGTTTTCTCTTAGAAACATTATTTTTAATTGTTAGATCTCTGTAGTATACAATTCGTTGAGAGAAATATAAAATTGAAATCGAATTTTCGAACAAAAACAAGTAGTTGAAGAATTGTAAAATGCGATTTTTCGATTTCCGCTCATTCATAAAATTGCCCTTAATTTGTCTAGTTTTCTCTTTTCATTCGAGAATTAAAAACTTGCTTGAAACCATAAATGTAATTCTAATTCTCTTCTACAACTGAATACATTGAAAAACAGTAGCTTTTATAGAATAAAAACTTTGAATTCAATTAAACCCAGCATTGAATCAATTGTAGAGTATTAAATTATTTTCAAAAACAAAATTTTTGAATTTCAAAAACAAAATTTTTGAATTTCAAAAAATTCGTTAAAATTTGACGATATTTACAAATTATTTAACAATCAATTGAGCTTAAATGTATTGATATCACACCAGATTAGTTCATTTATTCATTATGGATTTGGATTTGATTTTTGGGCGGCCGGAGCTATTGCTAGCTCACAGAACACGTAAATTAAAAAGCCTGTTGTGTCTTAATCTCAACCTCCACCACCAGACACATGTTAGTGCTGGCTGTTTTTGCATGTTCGCAGAAAAGCTAATGACTGCTACTAGCGACTTTCAAACAAGGATTTTTCATTCCTAATAATGAAATCACTTTAGTGTCTACAATTCTCTGTAACACTACAAAACATATCAACCAAACTATCATATATTTATCATACATTCTGTAATGCTTAAAACAACTTGCATAAGCTTGTTTTTAACTTGAAATAATTTTTTCATTTTCGAATTATATCTAGATTCTAGAGTCAAATAAATCATTTTTTTAAAGCTAATATTTATTGAGAAACAAATTTTCTAGTTAAATACCCAAATAATAGTAATGCTCGTACATGCATATACACCATATGTCGCTGATTTGAAGTATTTATTGCAAAGAGTGTTTTTCAGTCTGTTGAGCAATACACTTGATTCCAAAAAACACTCTCTAATTGCAAATATAGGAAAAGCTTCTTGTGTGCATGCAATGCTCGTCGATGTGTGTTTAAATGTATGGAACAAACTAGAAAAAGTTATATGTATGAACATAAAGCTATTAAATTACACATAAATCAAAGAGATAAAAGTCACATATCGAATTGATTTTTTCTTCATTTTCCTTCAAGCCTTCTCTTCTACGCACGAGTTCATATGGATGTGTATCATGCGCTTAATATTATCAACTTGAGAGAGAATTACACACATTCGTATATGTGTGAATATAAATATGAAGTGCCAATGAGTGATATATGTGCATATGGCAAGAAATACCAATGATGATGATGATGACGACAACATTGAAGCAAGGAAGCATAAGCATTATGGATATTGTAAATGAATGCTTAAGGGCTTTGTTTCATGTACAACCATGTACATGTCGATATACTTAAAAGAGAAATTGTTCGCATTAAGATGATATCCATGAATATTTCTCTCTCAAGTGATTCTAAAGCTGAACGATTTTAATTTTTTTCTTTTTGCTTAAATGCACACACAGAAAAAGTTTTTTTTATCTCGAGAAAAGTACTTGAAAATGTTGTTTGAGTTCTTCTTTTTCATTCATTTATTCTCAAGTGAAATGAACTTTTCATAATAATACATAATTGAGATGCATCATCATTAAAGTGAGTTAAAAAGTCAGAAATGCAATTTTCATTTCCAACTTTTTTATGAAAATTTTCTTGCTCTAGATTATGCTAATGAAAAGTTTTACGAAGGTGAAACAACGTGAAGTCAGAAACTTGACAATGAAGCAACTGGCATTTTATCGATTTATGAGTTTTACTTCTTCTTAAAACTTTTTTGTTTGAATTATTCGGCTGTTTTGCCTTGAAATATTCTCTCATGAGATGCAAAAGTTTTGCTATTTATTCTTCACTGAGAAAAAAGTTCTTTAACTAGCATAAAGTTTGTGTCAATAAAGTAAAGTTATGAGTACTAAAAAGCAAACTTCATAAATATTTTATAAATGTTAAAAAGCATCATAAAAAGTCTTATGAAATTTGTTTTTAGGACTCACAACTATACTTTATTGGCACAAACTGGTATACCATTTAAAAACCTTTTTTCTCAGTGATTCTGGTTCTTTTATTTAGCAAGAAACGTTGCAGATTTTTTTCATCAAAAGATTTTATCCATAAATATTTCATCATCAAAAAAAATTGACATTATTGGTTGAATTCAAATTTATTACAAAATCGATTTTCGCCCTTCATCATCATTCATAACAAGTCATAACCCCATCTTTTTACTCTTCATTCTTTATCTCTTCACAACGAAGGTCAAGAAGCCATTGAATGCCGCAAAATTTTCATCAATCTTTAAAGATTTTATTCAAAAATAAGCATCTTTAATCACACAAACAAGAATTATGAGCAGCACGTGCTGACTGAGAAAAAGATGACATGAAAGAAATTTTTGATAAAATTCTTAAAAAGCATGCACTATGACGTCAGAATAAATTTTCTTTCTTGGTAAAAATGAATTTTTTATAAGGAATTTTAAAACAGTAAACAGAGAGTGGATGAAAAATTTAGTCAACTTTATGAAAAAAGTTAAAGTCTACTAAATTTAATTTACTCACCCTTACGCTGCTTGCTCATCGAAAACACCAACACACATGAGTGATTTAGCAAGATATTTTCTATTACTAGGTGAAGCTGTCACTTTAGGGCAGAGTTTCATTGATTTTGACTCTGGTAGTTTCATTCGAAATTTTGACCGTTGTAAATAAAATTTCAAACGTTTTTTTGAACAGATTTTGAATTTTCGAAATTTTCGAAAATAATTTTTGTAACAAAAACAAAATAATTCAAGTTTTAAGCTAACATTATGTGAAATCAAGCCTAGATTAGACTTATAATAATTTCTTTTATAAACAGGAACAATAAAAATTAACAAACTTTTTGAAATTTGAATAATTTCGAAAAATCGTAGTTGCATGTCGCAGGCTTTTTCGGAATTTCCTAACGGTCAATTGAAACTATCAGGATTTTGTCTTTTTTGTTTATTTCTGTTTATATTTCTTGTTGTTTACTTTCGGCAAAAAATAGAAATAATGAAATTCTTTTACAAATTCATAGTTAAACAATTAAAAGAGCTTCCTTTTTGCATTTCATTAATTGTCAAACATTTAGAATAGAGATATCGACCATTTTTTGATGAATTTTAATTTCTTGTTGACATTTGTTAAATCAAAACATTCTTTTAAGGAAAAATATCATGAAAGCGTCTACTTGTACCCTAAACAAACACATTCAAACATTCGATCGTCTCATTCCGCATCAGTTCCGACACTTATTTATTTATACATTTATTTATTTCGCTCTTTTTCTTTTTCTCATTCGTATTGTATTTGTAAGTAATCTATGATGTTTCAGCCAAGTGTTTCTCAAGCAAGGCTCAGGAAAGAAAATTCAATTCATTGTTATTTCTTCTATTCCATTGGCACAAGATGGAATTTACCATCGAATTTGCAATGCAAATTCATCACTTTTCTTCTCATTTCTCATTCATTTATTCAATTTCTTTCTCTCTCATCAATTTGCAGGAAATGTATTTGTAATAGCAGCAATACTGTTAGAGAAAAATTTACAAAGTGTAGCAAACTATTTAATCTTATCACTATCTGTCGCTGATCTGCTTGTCGCATGTCTCGTGATGCCACTTTCTGCCGTATATGAAATATCTCGAGAGGTAAAAATTTTTCGTCTTTAAAAATTTTTGAGCTTTAATAATTTTTTAATTAAAAATTTAGTGGAAACTTGGACCAGAATTATGTGACATGTGGACAAGTTCAGATGTACTCTGCTGCACAGCATCAATTCTTCATCTTGTCGCAATTGCATTAGATCGGTAAGTTTAGTGCGCAGACACAAATTATTGATTTGTTGTTTACTCCTATGATGATCCTTAGATGATTTTTTAATAAATGTAATGAGATTGAATTGTAGATCAAGGACATGATGTTTGGCTTTTTTTTATTATTATTCCTTTCTCTTTAATCCACATGAATGTATTATTGTAAAACACTCTAATACATTTATTTCTTCCTCTCACTTGCCAAATTGACAATTGACTACTAATTTAATGCTTATAACAATTTACAACCAGAAAACTATAATACTAAAATCCAATCGACAAACTCTCAAGGATGAGAGAAAAGACAGTAGCGACAACTTTTATTTCTATTGCCATTAAAGTTTGTTGTTGTTGCCTTTCTTTCTCATATATTTTACACTTTAATGAACTGCGAAGACATTAAGCTTTTTTCCTTTCCCTTTCTCCTACTTTTGTTTATTTAGTTTGAATTCAATTTACGAGATTTTCTTCTTCTTCTCTTTTTCTATATTCCTCCTTCATGCTTAAGTTATATAGGAATAGATATTCACTCGCATAATGTACATTTGTGCCTTTTTCTTTTGCTCTCTTGTTACTCTTTTTCTTCATCACGCTCTCTTTCGCTTTTATTTTCTTCCACTTGGTAAAGAATTGGAGATATATGTATGATATGTATATGCTCCAAGAGAAGAATAAATGCGAGAACGTAAAATTGAATTTATCGCCTTAAAAGTTACGACACACACACACACATACACACACGTTCATGAAAAAACATATGAACATACAAATATGAGGATAAGAAAAAGTTTTTCGAGCACACATTGAGAGGAATAGAAGCTTCTTTCTTTTACATGTGTGATTTTATAGAAGAAATAATAGAATATTTAAAAAGACTTTGCTTCTTTTCATTTATGATTTAGTCACTAAAACTTATAAAGAATGCTTTAAATTTATTATTTTGATGAGTTTATAAAATTCATTGAGAATCTTTCTAGAAACTATTGAAACTTTTTACTTATTAGTTTCTTCTATAACTTCTGATCTTATCTTGATGTTATTTATTATAAATAGTAACTTATAAGCACTTTAATTTGACAATTTGTTTTAAATTTTTCTTTTATTTACATCTAAAAATAAATTTCTATGAAAAACATCGAAAAACATAGAATTCTATTAGAAATTTAAATTTTAACGGTTACAAAATAAATAGAAAAATATTCTATTATTTCTTAATAAAAATAAACAAAATCCATTGGTATGAGAGAATCATTCTCATTTACAGCTATTTAAATAGATTGCTGATGTGAATAAAACTTTATATTGAATAATGTACAATCATTCTAGGGTTTTTCAAAAACAGTGGTTTTCAAAAAACAGCTGTTACTGTTTTTAAATTTCAAAAAAACAGCTGATAACAGCTGTTTTTACTGGTTTTCCAAAATTTTCACAAATTTTCTGACAAATGAAAATTTTTCCCAGCCAAAATTATAAATTTAAACAATTTTTGTTCTGGTGATTTAGTCTAAGCTTGAGTTAAGTAGGAAAATAATAATTTTAAAAAAATTTCTTGAGATTTTCAAGATGGCGCTTCAATCGAAATTTAAATCTCAAATGACCGTTAAATTTATAGTGAATAAAGATGCATCAAAATGTATATAAGCACCAAAAATTTGATATTTTTACGATATTACAAGTATTAAAATTTCAAAACAAGACTTTTTTTGAAAAATTTTTAAAAATTTTTTATAGTTTTTGCTTGAAAAAAAATCCGTTAAAACAGTAAAAACCGCTCCGTAAAAAACAGCTGTTTTACTGTTACTGTTAAACAGTAATGAAAAACCCTACAATCATTCATTTGTACTGTTGCGAGAGAATGAAGAAAAAAGATTTTCTTTTAATTTTTAGAGCAAAAGTTGATGACTGAAAATAATTTTCTGCTTTTGATGCATGAAATGAATTTTATGTTTGATAATCAAAGATAATTTTATTCCAAAACAGTGAAAGGATGAAAATAAATTGATTTAAAATCCACTCACGTGCATGCCCACGCCTTCAACCCTTTTTACATCATCATGTTGTAATTAAAATTGTCCACACATACACAATTTCCAATTTAAATGAAATACACAAGCATCACCTGGAATGGAAACTTACGAGCTACAAAAATAGTAATAAAAAGTTTCATCTAAGTCCTCGTCCTGTATATATACATGATTATTTATTCTCTTAGTGTGTTAGTTGCCATCCATGCTTTTTTTTTCCTTTCTTCTTTGAACTTCTTCCAGCAAAGCAAGCAAGACACAGATAGAAAACTGCTCCGCTTAAATCCCAGATAATCTCTTCTCCTAATTTAAGACATAAGACGTATTTATCAGCCATTAAAACTGAAACCTTTTTTTTTCTTTCTTTTTTTCTCTCTTTCTGTGTTTTCAACTTTTTCATTTTTTTTTTGTGTATACATTGCGTACATCTAGGTATTGGGCTGTAACTGATATCGATTATGCCCATCAACGTACAGCAAAGCGAATAGGAATAATGATTGTAATCCTATGGATTCTTTCATTTCTTGTATCAATTGCACCAATGTTTGGCTGGAAGGATCCCGAGTGGGATAAAAGACTGGAGAATTATGAGTGCTTAGTATCACAGGATGTTGGCTATCAGATATTTGCAACAGCATCGAGCTTCTATGTTCCACTGTTGGCCATCTTATTTCTTTATTGGCGAATCTTTCTTGTTGCACGTAAACGCATTCGACGAAGACAACAGGTGAGCAAAATTTTATCTAAAAAATTTTCATTTTTCATTTTTACATCATAAATTCATAAAAAATCTTTAAAACTGCGAGATTGTTTGTTCATTTTATGCTAACAAAAAAAAATTGTTTTGATTGCCTGCCTGCTTGCATGTTTCTTTTTTCTCCTCTCCTATAGTCGAGAGAGAGCAGAATAAAAATTAAACTTTTTTTAATGTTTTGATTTCATTTCTTTCTCTTTTTTTAATTAAAATTTATGGTCATGAGGTCGTTCATTCCCTCCTTTTCTCTCCTTCAAATGATTAACGTTGTGGAAAACTAGGTATTACAAAAAAGACACAGCAGAAAAAATGCGAATGTGTGTGCGGCTATAAACACACACAAAACTTTTTTCTGTTTGCTACTTTTCATGTTTTGTTTTTTTAGCCTACTTAAATTTCATTCTTCCCTCCCAATGAGTAAAAGAACCTTCGTTAAAAGAATTTACTTCCAGCAGCATAGGAAATGAAAGATTTTTATTGTTTCCCTTTTCTTGAATTGCCTTTTTAATGGTCGTGAAAGGGCTTTATATTGAGAAAAAGAAAGAGAACATTTTTTTGTCATATTAAAAGCTACGCGACATCAAGATGAAGCAACTTTCAATCCTTCTAAGATTTCATTAAATAATTTGTCAATTAAAGCTTTTGTTTCTAAAAAAGCAAATGAAACTTCATTGATTTAAGTTATTAAAATCCTTCCTGTTTCAATTCATGTAAATTTTTAACAGAATTTGTCAAAGGAAATTTATTTGTTTGTATTCGAAAAATCGAAATCAAAAATTGTTTTGTTTACTTTTAAAAATTTTTTGTTCACAAAAAGTTATTTGAAATTTTGAAAGTCCGAAACGGTTTTGAAGTTTAGTTGCAACTACCGTCTTCCCTCGAATATAAGAGGCGGTCGGATTGGATTTTTGAATTGAAATTGTAAGCTTAATATAAAAAGGCAAAACTGTAGATAATTAGAAGAACTAATAATTCACCTTTCCAATATTATGGATTAATTGCTTTATATGTTTACAATTTCAATTCGAAAATCCAATCTGACCGTCTCTTATATTCGAGGGAAGACGGTAGCTAAAAATCAACTAAATTTAGCCGATTAAAAATTTCGTTTAAAATCTAATTGAGTATTCTGATATTTTTGAATTTTAATTAGTTCCAAAACGAATTCGAGTTCAGTAAAATTTATTTAAAAATCAATCAATGAACTTTCATTTAATGAAAAACTAGAAATTTCTTGTTATCTTTAATCTTGATAGAATCGAAGTTTCTTTGCCTTGAGCTAAACATCGTATAAAGTCACTCACTGTCTCTTGCTCACGTACTAAAGAGGGAGAGATAAAAAGAAAGAAAGAAGGACTCGGATGAGAACATTGTCATTGTTAAGGATGTAGGTTAATCGGTGAATTGTTGTAAAAAATTCTTTTGTATAATCAAAAAAGCACGACAAAAGAAACAGCAATGTATGCGTTCCTAAAGTTAAATTTTGCAGCAAGCTCTCAAGATTTTTCACAAAGAGAGGAAGGAAGAAAAAATATTTTTCTTTTACTATGCTGTCATTGCACAAAAGAGCGAGACAATGTTTATCTATCCGCCAGAATGAAAATGACAATGGCAAAAAAGACATATAAAAGCGACAATGTGAGTTACGGAATGAATTTAAATCAAGTAGCTTTGTTTATATAGAAACAAGTTGTAGAAATTGGCTGTTAAAAAATATGAGATAAAATTGCAAATTTCTTCCTCTAAAATATGTATCTGATTGCACAAACACATTGAAAAGGGAAGTGAGACTTTGTTTTGCCACTTTTTATTGCTTTATATTGATCAACTTGATAGTTTCAAGTACCAGTTGCTGTTTCAATAAATCTCTATATTTCCTTAACATTATTTTTGAACATAAAATTGCTTTTTATGTCTTTTTCTGCTGACTTTTTTACTATTTTTTATGAACACAGATACTGCATCAGACAAAGTTGTTCTCTCTCTCTCTCTTTCCTCAATTGAAACTTTCTCACGAAAAAATATAAAGTTTTTTAGAATGAACTGAATAGCACTCAATTCAAGAATCTTTTATATGATTTTGATTGAGAAATTATTTTTACAAGAGTTTGTTTACCTCTTTTGTTTATTGAGTGTTTATTCTTGAAGCATTAGCAAAATAAACATCTATTGAAAAAGTTTTTGGGAAAGATTTTATTTGTTTTTGGCGCATCTTCTTATTGAATTGAGAAAAGTTGTATTCTCTATTCACTAAAGTGCTTTTTTAGCTAAAAATCGAAGAAGTTTTTAAACATTCTTTTTAAGTTCATAATATAAATAAAAGATCAAAATTAAAAGTTTAAGATCAAATTCAAAATTTGAATTTTATTTTCAATCCGTTACATTGAACTTTCATAAATGTGCGTCAAAAACTTCTTATTCATTATTAATGATTGCCTATTCAAAAAAGTTTATTAATTATATTTGAAAAAGTTTTCTAATTTGACCTCATGACTTTTGACATTTATTATTTTTTGTAGTTGTTGTTATTTGTCTTTCTTCATATTAATTTAAATTTTTTGATTGATTAATAAAGTTTAACTGAATGTTGTTGTTGAGAAATGAAAGGTTAAAAGATAAGAAACTAAATTTTAACCTTTCGTGAAGTTAGTCAAAACAACTCAATCAAAATTTTATTACAAACGATGTTGTTTTGCGTAAACTATAACTTCCAACACTTTACTAAAACTAATACTTGACGTAAATTGTGCACGCAATCGTATAGAATGAAGGAAAAGAAAACTTAATGAAACAGGCATTTTTTCTATTTCCTACACACTTTCATTTAACTTTTATTTATGTTTTTTGTATGTGAATAAATCAATCAATAATCAATATAACTAAATTTATATTAACTTTTTCAAATTGCCTTTACAAAATCATTCACCTCCATGCTACCTACTACTACCTCGTATTCATGTTTTCCATCGATCAAACTAACTCTCTGAATGTGCGTAAAAACTTTACCTCTAAAAAAAATATAAAAATAAAAATATAATAAAAAGGGAAAAACAGTTGTGCAATTGATACCAATGACAAAGCCTTTTGTTGTAAGTACTAATAGATGAATTAATTCACAATCTATTGCTGTTTTTAATCAAACAAAGTGATAATTTGTGATTTACACCAAAACACCTTTTGCCCTTCCGACATTTTGTTAATTTGTAGAGTTGCTTCTCACCACCAAAAACTAGGAAAATAAATTTTAAAAATTTCCGAAAACCTATCGCTCTCTCTCTCTTGTTGAAAATTTTAAGCGAAAAACTTTGCTTTTATCTCCTCTTCCTAATTCTAAATTAGAATTCTACCCAATTCTCTTGATGATAATTACAAAGTTCACTCTTTAATTTATTATTTTGTGGTTTTTTGCTCATGTGAAATTTTTGAAATTTAGAAACGACAATTTTAATTAGTTCCTGTTGTTGGATTCCCATAAATTGAATTTTAAGATTTTAATTGCATACTCGAGTCATATATCCGAATAATTTGTGTTTATGTGTTCATGACATTTCGGAAAATATCGAAAATTAAATTTTACAGAATCAGCTTTTATGGTTGACCACAACAGGATGAGAAAATTAACAATTAGAAAATTCTCTCAAATAAATATAAATTGAAAATTTTGAACGTGAGACATTTAGATAATTAAAAATGGTCAAGAAAGTGGAGAATATTTCATGCAATTTATTTATTTTAGGCGTTTATTTATTTATTTTTAGGCAATAATAAATTTTTTTAGGTATTTATGATAAATGTAAACAAAAGTGAATTAATTCAAAATTTATAAATTTAATTAGCTCAAAGCTTTAAAATCCACTGTTTAAAGTCATAATCTTTAATACATGTTACAAAAAAGAAAAGTAAAAACAATTCAAAGTGTAAAGTGCATGAAATATTCAATAATTTCTTGATTAAAATTTTCACAAAACAAAAAGCAAAAAATGTAAGAATTTTAGAAGTGTTAGTGAAAAATGCTGCACGAAAAGCTAATGATACACGAGAGCACTCACTATATGGAAATGTGAAGCCTTTTAAAACCTTGCTAATGCTCTTCATTTTATTTTACAATTATTATTCATTTTATTTTCAACCCATAGCTTAGCATAAAATATTTAGTAAGTAACGAATGCATATATTTTTCGTCTCTCTCTTGGCCACAAATGTGATGCTCAATAGCATTTAAAATACTTATTCATACAACACACTTATTAGAGAAGCACGAGAGAAGAGCAGCAATTGAGTGGTGTGTGTGTGAAAATGTAGTCACGTAAATTTTTAATAGTTATTTTGTGCATATGGTTGCAACAGTCGGTTGGCCACAAAACATATTTAGACAAGGCATAAATTCACTCTTATACACACAAACACGAACACTCGAAATTATGTGCTTTTGAATATGATGGAAAATGCTTTTATTTCCTCAACAATAGAGAGTGACAGTTGTTGAAATGTCATGGGACTCTATTTGTTCCTTCCTTCTTCTCATTCTCTTTGGTCATTGCTGAATAGAATACATGATGTTCTTCATTCATATTAAAATTTTGCAAAGTCAGGAAAATTCCATAATCCGGAAGTTGTGAATCGACTAAAGTAGGAAGAAAAAACAATAAGTGGTTTAGTTGAGTTACAGCTGTCAGCTATGGAAATTTCCCACGCCTTGATCTATCATCAAATTCCAAATCTCAATATTGCACACTGTCAAATATCTCATTACATACAAATCCATCCAACCTACTTGACATTCATATTTTTTTTTATTTCATATATTACTTCCCCTGAAGCGACACAAATTTCGCATATTGTCTCTTACAATATGATGCTCCACCTTTGTTGCTGACTCATCCAACAAGAAAAAATTCTCATTTTCCATTCAGTTCTTGCAACAGTTGAGTTTGAGTGAAAAGTTTTGATTTTTTTTCATCATTGTTCTTTCTCCCTTTTAATTTTACATCAATTTAAATTTCAAAAAGTCCAAATTGAAGCAAGTAAATTTATGAATTTTTAATAGATTAATGTAAATGCATTCAGTGGAAAAAAGAGAGCTCAATTTGAAGTTTATTTCAACTTGTTACTGGATAAAATTAAATTGTCATGCTATTTTTACTGTTCTGTCTTTCGGCGAGTCGAAATAAAGCAATTCCATTTTTATATGAAATTGATATTTTCTTTTCTCCTCATATTTACGGTGCTTTTAATATTATTGAAGAAAGTTGTTTATGCTTTTTTTGTCTCCCTTTTTGTTCATTATTTGCTTTGTCAACATTTGTGTGTGCCTGTGGATATGTGAACAACTTGGCGATGCTTTTACTCAGCTGTATTTGAACAAACGCCCATAGTAAAAACATTTTCATATCAGACCAAGAAGCAACTTTAAGGATTCTCATGCAAATGTCACTACACTGTCATTATTTTTTCGTTAGAGTAAAAGAGCAAAAAAAAGCTCCTTAAGCATTCCAACCTCGAAAAATAACACAAAACAAAGAGCAAAAAGCGAAACAATGAAAGTAAAATAAACAAAACAAAAAAAATGACGACAAGGAAAAAGGAAAAAAAACTTTCAATGACGTCAATTGTGGGGTAGAAATGAGGAAGCACATTCGTTCAATTCACATACGGCGACAAGTGAAACGTTATTCAATATCGAAATATAGCGACAATGTCAAAATAAAAAGGAGTGAATGAGAAATGAAATTTTAACGACAAAAGGTCATATGGTTGTTCAGCATTGTGCTTTAGATTGGTGACACATTCGAGTGCTTTTGTTAGGAATTGATATTAATTGAATTCTTGACATTCTTTTCTGACTGTTGTTTACATATTTCCTTCCTTTGACAACATAGAAAAAGAAAGAAAATAGTGAGAAATTTATTGAAGGTTACTTGAAGTCAGAGACTAAGTTTTCTCTTCATTGAATTTACATAAAAACAGTTTTGCAGTAGCTTGTTAAAATATCAATAAATGCACATAGATCTAAATCTCATTTCGACACTCTTGTTTTCTCATACAAATAGTTACAAACCGAAACACAAATATAAATTCACATTTCTCTCGTCGTTGAGTTCAATGAGGCGAATAAGAAAGAGAAAGAAAAATATCAATTGATAAACAAGAAAAAAAGGGTTTGAAAGCAACTGCTATAAAGAAAAGGAAGAAAAAAAAAGAGAAATTCCTAGTAGATTTGTTGTTTTTGAATGTTTGCTGATTTCCTTCCTTGTTTCTTTTTTTTCATTTCCTCTTTTCATCTGCCCATTTGTATAAGCCATACACTAAGCTTGATTGCTTGTATTCGTATGCGAGAGAAAAGGCTAGTGGTGAGACAATCGATTGTTTGGTTACTTTGGTTACTTGTCCATTGAGAATTCTATTCATGATAATAATTGGTCAAACCTTGAACTTTATTTCTTTTGAACTCGTTTTGTCCTTCAAATTTATTATCAATTATACTTTATTTTGTATGAATATGTTCTTTATGGCTTAATATTAAAGTTTAGAAAAAAAATTTTTACTTAAACTTTGAATTTTTGTGAAAGTTGAAATTAAACTATTTGTTTTGATTTGAAGCGCATTTTACTTTAATTTAATTTCAAAAATATCCGTTACATATTTCAATATCAACTTTGCATTGAGTATTTTTTAATCATTGATTTCTTTCCACTGGCTTCCTCTATATTTATTTATATGTATTGGCCTTCAAAGAGTCATTATTTGTCTACTCAGTAGCCTTCTGGCATCGGAATCTACAGCACTTTCATGTGAAATGAAGCAAATATATGAAATCAAATTACGACACAGATAAAAAGAGGAAATAATTGAAGCTTTCTAATGATTTTGTCCATAGTCTAGCGCTTCTTTTGCAATTTTGTTTCACTTAACAGAATATTTTTGAAACTTTCAAACTACATAGCAAATAAAAATGTTGTCTCTTCAGTTTACTGAAATTTGTTGATTTTTTTGATCAGTAAGTTTACAAATGCATTTTTTGCCACTTCAATAAGCTTCTTCCTCCTCTCTCTGTTATTTTTTCGTAATTCAAATCGATTGAAAGCTAAAATGTTGAAATGCAATTTATGAGTACGAGACCGAAAAAATGTTTCTTTTTTCTCTTGACTCTTTATGGTCGAATGCTTGCTTGTTACTGCTGCTGTTGGTACATTAAGGGAATTTGCTGTAATTCAAATAACAATTTCGCTCATTCGGTTCAGCAAATCTGAAATTCAAATAAAAGTCAAAAAGGAAATTTTTATAGTGAAATGTGCATTGTTTCAATTTTTTAATTTCAATTGCAATAAAAGCGAAATGAAAAAGCTTAATATAATTGTGATACGATGAAATTTTTATTGCTTTTTATTGTCAAAAGAGAAAAGCTTTGTACATAAATTCAATTTAAAGTAATTGGCAATTAGTTGCACGAAGAGGAATAAAAATTTGAAAAATAATTAATTGCGTACGCCTAAAATATGAACGCAAGCTTCAATTTGTCTCAAATTACTGAGTCTATGTTTTAATAAGATCAAATATTGTTCATTATTATTGATTTTTTTCCCCTAACATTTCTGAGAAGTAGAAAAGCTTTTCAATAAAATCCATTCGTCTACAAAAACTTGCTCTTTTTCTTACATTGAGCATCATCAATTAGTTATTTGATTCAATTTACTTTCTTTTTTTGCTGAGTCTTAAAAAAAGCAAGTTTTTCTTATTCGGTTCTTTTTTTTCTATTTCCGACAGTTCTCCTAAATCAACTCGGAGCTTTGAGAAAATAATTTATATTATTGAACAGCTCTGGAATGTAATTAAATTATAAATTTTTTTTCATTATTGTTAAACAAAAGAATAGTTGAAGAAAACTTACCAAAAAATATAAGAAACTAATTAAATTTCATTTCATTTACAATAAAAAGTTAGCAGACTTTTGCAGCAAAAGTTGAAAAAGTTTATTTGAGATCAAATATTTGTAGCAACATAAAAAGAGCTTTGAGTGCAAATTTCTCACAAATCAATCTCTATTGAGCATCATATGAACAATATTGCAATACTTCATGTTATGAAAGGCAAAAGAATCTGCTTTTATAGCATAAAGAAAATCTTTTCAGGTCTTAGAATTGCTGGTACAGTTGTTTATATGCTATCAAAATTTTTTTAGTTGAAGAAAACTTTCAACAAGAGAATAATAAGATATTTTATTCATAAACTTTGATTTAATATTTCAAACTTTTTCTTTTCAATTCTTTGTGTTTTAAATTTATGCATTCAGTCATTAAAAGCTAATTAAAAGGTTAGAAATTATTCAATTATATAAAATTAAGTTTCAGCATTATGCAGATAAGAAGAATTATATTATAAATCTTTTACTTATCTGCATAATGTTAAAAACTAAATTAAGATTTTCTTAAAAAGTTGTAAAAGTAGAATCTACTTTGTAGCCAATGGCTACTTGTAGCCAAAATCTACTTTTTTGGCTACTGGCTACTCATTTTTAAATGGTAAAAAAAGTAGCCAAGTAGATTTTGGCTACAAGTAGCCATTTAACTACAGTAGCTTTTGGCTACTGGCTACGGACCAGTAGATTTAAAACTTTACTAAACAATAAGAAAATGTTCAGTAAAACGCTACAAAACAACAAATGTTGTATTGATTTCAAATTTAAATTAACCGTTATAAAAATTGAAACTTTTATTATTTCAAAACAACTTCCAACAAATATGAACATTTACTTCTATTCATTCTTTTCTTTTACTGATTTACGATAATGACATTGTTTTTATTTTAAAAGTAGAACAAATATTATTGAGTCAGCAACAATTTTAATTGTGTCAAAATATTGAGAAAATAAATTTTTCTTACTGAATAAATTTAAAATTTAAAATAAACACTGATGAGTTAAAATAAATGAATGCACGTAATGTGAACTTAATTAGTGTAATGCATGTTACTTTTTTTCAATCTGATTTCAATGTGTGATTGAATTTCCTTCATCAATTAGACAAATTGGTTTTCATTAAGCTTAATTTCCTGCTTTCTGATTCAACCTCTTCAATAGCAATTTATGTGTAAATATTTTAATATAGTGTAGTGTAGTTGCGTGTGTAGTAATCATTACTTTAGATTTTAGCTAGATTTATCCTTTTCTACTCTTTAACAAAAGGGCTATTTTGTAGTTTGATGTTGTCTGCAGAAAGTTTAACGTTTTTTACAAAACAAATTTCGAAAATTCCCAGAAATTATTTAAAAGTGGTTTTTCATATTTCAAATCTCTTAAAGAAGAATAGAAAAAAATTTATTTGGATATATATTGTAGATATTCTTGGGTAATTCATTTTAACGGTTTTTCAAATTATTTCTCAATTTTTAAAATGAATTATTGTCTATTCAACTTATTCTATAGTTCTTGAGTGTTTTTCAAGTTGAAAATTGAATTTTCATTTTATTTGAAGTTTTCTTTAATGACGATTTTTAACGGAAATTTATTTAAATGCGAATCGCAATAAAAATTTATTTCAAACAAATACGTTATCATTTTTGAATTACCCAAGAAAATTACTTTAAGCTTATTTCCGTTATATACAGATTCTTGAGAGAAAATATATGTCCAATAATTTTTTTAAATTCGTTCAAAACAAAATTCCCAAAAAATGATGTTTTTTTTGATTATTTTTCGAATATATTTGAAAAATGCACAACATGAATGTTTATGTTTTGCAAAAAAGAAAATATGAAAAAGTATTTTAAAAAATATCATGATAATGAGAGAAGAATATATTTGAAAAATATATGAAAAATTAAATAAAAAATCAAAAAATGAGATTAATATGTACATAGACAAATGCAACAACAAATAACCCTTTAGGCAAATGTACAAACTAGTGACAAACCCAAGCCCTTGGCAAATGCTTCTATATGTAATATACCACTAACATCTACATTTGGTATCCGATGGAAGGTCTCGTATGGTCAACAGCAAGAGCAGCAGAAGAAGAAGCAAATGCCACCGACACCAGCACCGGGAGGAGTTGTAGCGCAGGCTGTTGGTAGCGGAAGTGGCGCGATGGCTGCAGCAGTTGTAGCCGTGATTGGTCGACCGTTGCCGACAATAAGCGAGGCAACAACAACCACAACCACAACTGCATTCACAAATGTCTCATCAACAAACACGAGTCCAGAAAAGTGCAATTATGGCAATGGACTCGATGACCGAATCGAAATGGATCCACCGACCAATGACATTTCAATTGCGTATCCATCTAATGTCTCATGTCCTCCTCATCCTGCACCAAATGCGTGGAAAAAACAACAACAGATGCTGCTACAAAAACAAAATAATCCCGCTGTGCCGGCTCTTTTATCACAAGCACAACAGCAACAACAACTAAATAAGGCAAAACCATCAATACTCAAGAAGAAGACACCAAATGCGAATGACAACAGTTCGAAGCGAGAGAGAAAAGCAGCGAAAACACTCGCAATAATCACTGGAGCATTTGTGGTGTGTTGGATGCCATTTTTTGTTATCGCACTTATTCTACCAATATGTGGTCAAGAGTGCGAGGTTTCGCCAGTTATTATAAGCTTATTCTTATGGTTAGGCTATTTCAATTCAACTCTTAATCCAATTCTCTATACAATTTTCAATCAAGACTTCCGTAATGCATTTAAACGCATTCTATGTGGCAGAAAAAGTGTAAGAAAACGAAATCGAAGGATGATGGGTGGTAATCATAGTAATGGTCGCTGACATAACTCATTTTAAGGTGATTAGATTTTTAATTTAGATAAAATACGTAAAAATAAAAAATGTTTGAGTTGTGTTTCCTTGTAAAAGAATGAGAAAAAACCACAGAAACCCCAAATTTGATATAAAAACAGAATGAAAGTTCTGCGGTTTCTCTTTAAAAATACCATCCAAAACCATCCAAATATAGAAAGACAAAAATAAAGGAATTACATGATGTGTTTTGTGCACATGTCGTGTAGATAAAAGAAAGAAAAAGAAATTTGGTAGATTCACACACACACTTTTATTTGGTGCTAAAAGCTTGTTATAAACAAAATAAATGATCATATAGAATGTATTATTAAATATTCGTACATATTATAGTGTAGTGTGATCCTCAAAGTGAAAAAATTGATTCTGTTAAATATATGAAAATATTTTTATATTAAAAAAATTAAAGGAAGTTGAGATTAAGTGTAAAAATAATAAAAAAATTTGTAAAGTAAATTAATCAAAAGAAAAAATACACAAAACATATAAAAGTTAAATTAAGCCAATGTAGAATAACGAAAAAGTTTTTTTTATTGATGTCTCTCTCTCTCTCGTTCATTCGTATCCGCCATTTTACCCAAGAATCTGAATGGAATAATGAAAGACATCGAATGAAAATGAAAAATACTCAATAATAAATACGGGAAATGCCTGTTGGTGAAAATTTATTTATTTTCTCGTTCCAAGTTTGTTTCATACAAATAAAAAGAAAAAAAATGCTTGCTGGTGATGTGACAAAATGAGATAGGAGAAGAGAGTCTTGCTGTTTAACAAAATACTACATAGATAGACAAAACGGAAGAAGTTGAACTTTATTTCATGCAAACTTCCTTCTAGCAAATAAAATATTTTCCAAATATTATGTTCTTTAAAACTTCTATTTATCTTATTTTTTTCTTTTGATTACAAATTTTGAGAAAATTGTTTCTAGAGTTCAGCTTTTGCACACTTGACTGCTTTGCACATATTTTTGTGCAGGTTTTTCATTTACTCAAAAATGTCTCTAATTCATTCACATTTTATTTGATTTAGTCAAAATTTGTACAAATTTAAGAATCATTAATTTTCTTATAAATTTGTCAAAAATTTCTCTGAAATAGTTAAAATTTGAATAAATTTTTGACATTTTTAAGTAAAACAACTTGCATGCAAATTGTACAAAAATATTCAGATACCAGTCAAGTAAGCATGCAATTACCGAAATTTACTTTCAATTTTTTTTAACTATTTTATTTCATTTTTACATATCTTATATTAATCTTTTTATTCAGAAATATAAAAATTCTTCAAGCTTTTTTTAAATTTACATTACTTTAATTTGTTTGTTTATAAATAATTCTATGAAAAACATAGAATTTATGGATAAAAAAAAAAAACATAAGAATTCTATGAAATTTGATGATTCTTCGAAAATTCTTTGATTTTTTTGTCAATGAAAATTGTTTTGAAAAATTACAACTATTTTCAATGTAAAACAACTGAACAAAATTACACAAAATGAAACATTTTTGAACAAAATAATCCAAAAGTAAACGGAGAAAAATGTTTTAATAACTGGCATAAAGTTTTTCGATTTGTCCCTATAAACTGAAATTTCTAAGCGCTAAAAAGAAAATTTTTAAATGTTATAAAAGTTTTATAACTCGTAAAAGTTTTCTTAATAGCGCTTATAAATTTCACTTTATAGGGACGAATCGAAAAAACTTTATGTCAATTATAAAATATTTTTATCCATGCAAAAAAATACATAAAGTTTATTGTATTGAATACTTTTTGAAGGCTGAAACATTTGCGAAAAAAATTTTATCGAGAATGTTGAGTCATTTGTTTCAAAAATTTGAAAATGAAATTTTGTTCTACAATTAAGAGATAATTAGTTAATTTATTAAAAGATTTTTTCATAGGATAATTTTTAAATTAACAAATTTAAAATCGATTCCAACATTTTTATGCTTTGATTTAAGGCGAAACAACTGTACAAAATGTATCAAAATGTTACAAAATACTCACAGCTATTTCACCTTGCTTAAATTACTGTAAAATTTTTGCATAAATTCGGTACATTTTAACAGAATTTTTCGAAAATCAAAATCATTTTATTTTCATTCACATTTTTTATTTTACAATATTTTTTAATTTTTTCTTTTCTAAATAATAATCAGAGAATTTATTCCAAAAAGCAGCAGCAATTTTTTCCCAGTTTTTTCTTTTTGTTATACGCAAGCACATTTAGTATTTATTCTCATTTAGTGAGAAATAAAAGGTGAAAAGTTTATCATACCACACACACACACACACATGCTCGATTTATATTCATATACAGAGCAAGAATAAACACATATGAGCATTTTATCAACGTCATCTTATTCCTTGAAAGAAAAAAATACACAGTAAAAGAAAGAAAAGTGAGCAATGAAAGAAACAC